>JAECMU010120603.1:0-12270 GCA_016106625.1 Dracogyra subfuscus
TTCAAGCAAATACATTACAGATACATGTAACATTGTTTATCCTGTTATTTTTATAGATTAACCACACCTCTGGTTCTTATGACCAGCTCCATAACATACAAACTTAAGTATGTCAATAAATAACATACATTGAATGTGGAGTTATGAATACGGAGCATGGGACCTAATTCACAAAGATCTCTTAAAACTCGGTAGTGGGTTGAGCTCTCTATAATGTATACAGGTCAGGGTTTCTGCCATAGGGTAAAATGGGTATAGTGCCAAACACTTTTTTCAGTTAACCTTTTGGCAAATTTAATTACTCTTAATCATTACTGTATTTTTTTTAAACCCTAACCTAAATGTGATCTTTTTTCTGGGGGACGGCCTCCCACCCCATATCCCCTGTTGACTGTGGTTACATTAAATTCCACAGCATTGTACCCATAAATTTCTGGTAGAAACACTGCATGTACCTGGTATTAGAAAAATTGGTTCATTGTCCAAGAAATTAACTTGGAACAGTATTTCAGAGGCATATACATTAATATATTTAACTATATGTACATGTACAGGTACATTTGTATACCAGGCAGTTAAAACCCTATGAGTTTTGTGTTTATTGAGCATGACAAATCTTGCAAGACAATGACATCTTGGAATTAACCAAGACCAGCTACAATGAGATTCTAAGCACAAATATTAATTGAACCCCAAATTGATACATGGTATGAATTGTGAACAAATTGTGAAATTTTATGGCACCCTGTAGTAAATACATGTACATGCATTTGTACGGTTGTGACCAACTGATCTCTCCTCTAATGATCTTATGGGATCTTTTGAAAAGACGTGTTTGGGATTGCTCACCTAAACGTCAATAATTGTTGCCTAATTTCGTGTATATATGTGTATCTGTCTGGTGTTGTGCATACAGGCCATGGTTTGTGCTATCCTGCCTGTGGGAAATAAAAGATCCCTTGCTGCTAATCAGAAAGAGTAGCCCATGAAGTGGCAACGGTAGGTTTCCTCTGAAAATCTGTGTGGTCCGACACCATATAATCATAAATACAATGTTGAGTGCATCATTAAATAAAACATTTCTTTCATTATTTTTTCAAACCTAACGTAGGAACACTTGGGATGGAGGTGTGTCACATACTATTACAAGGTTACTGTGACCTACGTTTTACAGTCTACTGCACATAACAGTAAATCCTTGTCTGGACCATATCTTGCATACAGGACCGTCAAACCTCAGATGTAGGACTCTGAGCAACTTGTGATGGCAGTCTGTCATGTACTATTACTAGGTCACACTGATCTACTTATCTTGGTCTACTGCACATAACAGTAGATCCTTGTCCTGACCATATCTTGCATACAGGACCAGCAAACCTCACATGTAGGAGGAACTTTCATGACAGTGTTGCATTCTATTACTAGGTCACTAACCTACTTTTCACAGTACTGAACATAACTGTAAATCCTTGTTTAGATCATATCGTGTATACAGGATCATTAAACCATATGTAGGAACAACTTGGGATGGTGGTTGGCCTAAAACAAAATTGTCATCCATCCCATTGCAAAACAAATTCACAATTAGAATTAATCAAACTCTTAACATATGTATTAATATAGATATGGTTTTCCATCAAACTTCTGATGGGTGTATTATTTACCTCACCAGTACTCTTGTTGGGTATAGCGCTATGGAATTGAATGCAACCACAGTCAGCAGGGGAGATGGAGGATCTCCCCAGAAAGAAATTGCGTTATGGTAAAGAAAATCGTACAGTAATGGTGAGAGTATTTAATTTTGTTAAAAAAGCAGTAAAAATCTGCCAAATAATTTTGGTATTAAAATAAAATCTGTCATACGAGTTTTACCCTTTGACAGAAACCCTGTAAGTGCCCCTACTAAGTGGTCATGGTTTTGAAATTGGACACCACATTTAATGTGCCTTTACACATTAAACCAGTTCTATTACTATCATCTAAAAATTATATATACATGTATGTATGTATGTATATATATCGGTCAACAGGCTGGTAGTACTGGGTTCAGATCCCAGTCGAGGCATGGGATTTTTAATTCAGATACAGACTTCAAACCCTGAGTGAGTGCTCCGCAAGGCTCAATGGGTAGGTGTAAACCACTTGCACCGACCAGTGATCCATAACTGGTTTAACAATGGCCATGGTTTGTGCTATCCTGCCTGTGGGAAGCGCAAATAAAAGATCCCTTGCTGCTAATCAGAAAGAGTAGCCCATGAAGTGGCGACAGCATGTTTACTCTCAAAATCTGTGTGGTCCTTAACCATATGTCTGACGCCATATAACCGTAAATAAAATGTGTTGAGTCCCGTCCTTGGTTTTTGAAAATTATAAGCGAGTGAAAAAATGCACACCTCAATATGCTAAATCACTCTCCAAAATAAATAAAATAGGTGGCATAGCTCCGAATTGGATTTTGACTGGTACATGTACAAAATTGTCTATTAAACCAGTATTTCCCCGATTTGTTCAAGATGGAGAAATACCATTTTAACAACTGCATGGAAGCCACTGCTATGTTTTTATTTTTTTATTGTTTTAATAAAAGGACCTTTCTATCAGATAAATGAGCTATGAAAACTTGATTTTTGTAAACAGTGGAAATAAATATACCCATCTATTTTACATGCGCCGTTTGTTGAGTGTAACGTGTGCTGTACGAGAGCGATCACACCCGCACACCTTAAAAAGCAAGGTCTGCATGCCTTTGTTGAACCTTTTATGGATCACTGGTTGGTGCAAGTGGGTTACACCTACTTATTGAGCCCTGCGGAGCACTCGCTCAGGGTTTGGATTAAAAATCCCATGCCTCGACTGGGATCTGAACCTACCAGCATGTTGACCGATAGCCTAACCACGACACCACTGAAGCCAGTCCCATGGTATTGCTACATAAATGGTCAGGAAACCGAAAACACACATTTTTTTAGGCCTTAATCATTGGCTATTGCATTACAACTATTTGGTAATTTTGACACCTTATAATCTTTGGAGAGGAAATTTGTTGTATGTTTCCATTAGTTATTGGGGATCGTTTATGTGCATGACCCCACAGACAGGATGACACCCACCATGGCCTTTGATATAGTAGTCGTGGAGCACTGGCTGCAACGACAAATGGCCCAATGCACCAACTGACGGGGATCGATCCCAGACTGACTGTGTATCAGGCAGGCACTTTACCACTTGGCTGCTTCCCACCTATTAATGTTGTGAGTAAACTCGAAATGGATCAAAGTGAAGATAAGTAGTATCGGAGTTGTAAAAATGAGTGTATTTAAGATGTATGATAGTTGGCAAAATTGATGAATGATTAATGATGCCCTAGCTCAAAAATACACCTAGGCTACTGGGTGACAAACAAAGGTAAGTATATATGTATACGAGTATGGTTATTTACATTAAAATTTATATTATTATGTTCGGGTTTTTTAAATGTGTAAAGAGCTAAGGAATACAATACAAAAAATAAGGTATCTTTGACCACAGATTATCACTGGGTTAGTAGGTACCTACATTAGAAAGGAATGATGTACAATTGTTATCACAATATTGTATGTCGTCGGCTGAAATAGAGAATACATTAGGTACAGACTACTTACATATTTGGTTGAATGGTGCAGAAACATTTGTTGAGTGTTTATAGGGTATCGATGAAAAATAATTATTGTTTTGTGTAATGATAAAGTATTTGTACAAAACAGTCCAAAGAGTATTTGTACATAAAATTTATAATTTGTCTTCTTTTCTTTTTTTTCTTCTTTTTTCTTTTCTTTTTTTTTTAAATTTTATTACATCCTATCATAATATTTGATCAACAACTATGAATTGAAACTAAAACATTTGGCCTAGGCCTAGAGGTTTAAAGAGAAAATCGGGTTATCTCGGTTATTGCCTTTTCAGGTCATAATGGGGATGGGTAACAGTAAAAGTGGGGATTGCTCATACAATTTCCTTGGTGGATCTTTTGGGAACTCATTCCTGCTCTACGACTGTGTTACATGTATACACATATATATGTAATGAACATATGTGTATGTATGTATGTATGTGCTGCCCTGTTTGTTGGAATCTGTGTGAACCCTGCCTGTCTTGGGACACTGGTTGGGATTGGAGGAGGGTGGGGGGGGGGAGGGCAAAATCCATTGACCATGATCAATCCTGCAATGCATATTTCACACTCTAGGTGAGTGTTCTACTAGTGAGCCATGGTTTCTGCCAGAGGGTAAAACGGGTATGGCACCATACTCACATTTTGTTTATCTTTTGACAAAATTAATTGCTCTTTTCATTATTAAATGATTTTCTTAACCCTAACCATAAGCCCCTCCTCTGCCTATACACCCTATTGACTAAGGTTGCATTCAGTTCTACAGCACCATACCCAAAAATTTATTTCTGGCAGAAACACTGTGAGCTACAGCTCGTGGGGTTTTCCGGTGATCACTAGTATAAATTGTATATATACTAGTATTTCACAGGATGATATATTAATAATTATTATATATATTTAAATATATGTATGTATGCTTAAAGGAGGACACAATCAAGGCATTTGGCCTGGTATGCATATTCAACGATATATATAGCACATTATTGCTTAATATCAACAAGTATAAGCGTATAGTTAATTAATAAAGCAGTTAAATGTGACGGCTATTATATATAACGGGCGCAGCCATTTTGTACCATCCCAGTGAATACGCCCTCTGGCGAGCTGGTGGTTATGTAATACCTAACGTGTCACGTCAGGAATTAGTCTTGGAACTGAAGAAACAAAACATACCTGATTTTTCCGGATGCATCCCAATATTCTTTAATAATAGTCATCCCAGTAAGCTAGCAACAATTACTAGTATATATTATATTTAATACAAAATAAACCAAGATTGCCAAAGTGTTGAAATAACTGTATTATGGTTTAAATTAACCCACGTACGGATATAATAATCGGAGTGTTTTCTCAGTTAATTGGTCGTTTCTTTTCGTTGCTCGTACCTGTGGGTCTTGATTGGCAGATGTATATTTAGACGGGTCCTCAGACACTGTCTAGACACATTTAAAACAGACAGGTCTCTTTTATTAAGATCACAGGGTATTGTGTGATAACCTCAAATTATAATGGACTTTACCAGCCGCCCCCCTTGATTACTGTAAGTAATTCTATAAAACCTTTGATTAAGTAGACATTCCCATCTAAAATGACAAAACTGACCAATTACCTAGTCCCAAAGAAAAGAAAATCATCACTTGGGTATCGTGAGTGGTCGTTTTTGCTCGAACATATGCTACCAATAGGTCTAATATTATGCATTTCTTCTTTGGAATTTAAAAAAAAATAAAAATACTATAACTCCATTTCGTTATATTTTTGCAAATTGAAATAGATTTAGTTAAATAGTTTATTATACTATCAAGTCATTTATGTTGTTTTACAAGTCAGATTGATGAAAGCAAAGCGCCTTGTCGTAAATTAGAGCATTTATTTACTCTGTGCATAACAGAGAAGTTCGACTGAGCTGACGTCACTTCGCCCCAAACTACACCACCGGACGTCGCAAAAACGAAACAAAATGGCAGCCCCCAGTTAGCAGGAATAATCATGTTTTTTTATTAATTCTAATATTACGCGTTTTTCATTTGTTAACGTGTCAGTATGTATTGGTGGTCCGGGTATGTATCTTTCCAATACATAAGGCTCTTGTTGGGAGTTTACTCTACCTTTAAGAATTTTATTTTCATGTTTTGTAGGTATTTTTATCCGGCTAGCCAGATCATTTTACTGCACTATCTGCAACAAGGACATCTACCGAGCCTCTCACGCCAGGCGACATGCATTCGTACACACCAAAGAAAGGCCACATAAGTGTGACGAGTGCGGGAAGTCTTATCAGCGGCCTGAGCATCTGAAAGAACATCTCAAGATTCACGCAGGTAAGACACAATAAAGTGTTTTCATAATACTAGAATTTGTAGAAATGTAAGTAAGAGTTTTGATGTTCATAACTCAGTTTGATCTAGTCGGAATCAGGCCCATAGGAACAATGTCGGGAGGGGGGAGAGTACAATCTCTAATGGAGGGGACACAGTCTAGTATGGAGGTGGCGCGAGCTACAGAGAAAGAAAAAAAAACCCACATATTCGTTTAATCCTCAAAAGGCCTGAGTTTGCCAAAATACCTCACATCTCTCAGATTATTGGCATACTACATACATATGTCGGCAAGTGTCCTGACATTGCTTGGATTTACAACAATCATAAGTTGCAGTCCCATTCTGTAAATCTGATTTCTGTATTTGTTTGGATGATGATCCCATTAGTTCCCTAAAGGGGAGTAGTAGACTACATAGACAAACTGACATAATTTTTTAGATGTCTGATTGTAATTTTGTTTACAGTGTCAACTCACTGCTAGCTTTCCAAAATAATCTTTTCTCTTAGAAATTTTTTTAGGGTCTGGTCAAGTTTTTGCCTCTTTTTATCTTTTTCTTTTTTTGTATCCAGGCCTGATAGTGCCCAAGAAGAGGAAGAAGAAGAAGCATACTGGATTTACGTGTACCATTTGCCACAAGTGGTTTCGGCGGCCATGTTATGAGGAAATACACATGCGAACCCACACAGGCGAAAAGCCATTCTCCTGTGATGAATGTGGTCGCTGCTTTGCTCGGGAAGAAGGGAAACTACTGCACATGAAAGTCCACACAAGTTTGTACCTCGCTTCCTCCTTTTATGGCTTTGGCTAGCAGTTTATTTTTAAAATGCTAGAGTCTGTCCACATTTCACTTACATTGTTCTTTTCAATAAACATGAACTTACATGGACTTTAGTAATTTGTTCACAAAACAACCCCAAAAGCAGAGGTCTATTCATGCCAGGTCGAATGTTAATTAGATATTCAAAGTGCTATTAATATTGTGACATGTTTTCTTTTTTGGTGAATGTGCACCTTAGGATATGTTCTCTCCCCACACCGCTACAAAAATGGTAGCTCATTTGGTTATGGATGACTGTTGAACAGAAGTGGCCATTTAAGTATATTTTACTGTATATTCATAAAATTTAGTAAAATTATAGCTAGCGATGTAACACGTCCTAATAATGTAGAAACCAGTTGTATGTATAAACTGTTTTATTTTCCTCCTTTCAGCTCCTCGCCCCTCCAGAAAGAAGCGACCAGATGGCTTCACTTGTGAAATTTGTAACAAGTGGTACCAGAACTTCTCCCACCAGGCACGACACATGCGCACACACACGGGCGAGCGGCCATGGCAGTGTGACAAGTGCCACAAGCAGTTCAACCGAAAAGAGAGTTACACCAAGCATATTAAAGAAGACATTTGTGAAAAACGTGAGTAAAGGATCGACTTTCAAACCATTAATGTTTAAATCATGGTTTTTATTAATGTCTTAATTAGAACAATTTTGTTACCGATACTCACTTAAAGTAAGCCTGTTCCTAGGCAATATAAAATAATTTATTTCATTACCTGCAGGTCCCAACCCACCCATCTCTCTCTGTCTGTCTCTCTCTCTCTCCCCTCTCTCTCTGCACTCTCCTCGCTTCCATATACCCCATTGGTTGGCCCATAGTTTATTTCTTATTCCAATCAGTGCTCCACAACTGATATAATAGGTCACGGTGTGTCTAATCGGTTTCCTCTCTTATTTTATGTGGTCCTTGGCCATATGTCTGATGTCATATAACTAAAGAAAAATGTGTGGAGTGTCATTAAATAAAACATTTCTTTCTTCTTTTTTTGCTTAACAACACCACTAGAGCACATTGATTTATTTATCATCGGTTAATGGGATATCAAACGTTTGGTAATTTTGACATACAGTCCCAAATAGGAAACTGCTAAATTTTTTCATTAGTAGCAAGGGATCTTTCATATGCACCATCCCACAGACAGAATAGCACATACCACAACATTTGATATACCATTCGTGGTGCTCTGGTTGGAATGAGAAATAGCCCAATGGGCCCACTGATAGGGATTGATCCCAAGTGAACAGTTTACCACTGGGCTATGTCCTACTCTTTCATTAGAATGGCCAAGTTGATTGTTTAAAATTTGCCATTTCATGTAAGGTTTATATTTTTGTGTAATTTAGGCGGGACAAGTGTTTTTAGGCGGGGTTTTTTGTTTTTGTTTTTTTAATCCAGTATTTGTATATTACATATATATAACATACAAACACTGAATTTATGTTTATATAGATATCAATCTTTAAGGGTTTTTTTGTTCACGGCTATTCTATTTTGTTATATATTTTGTCATTGTTTTCAACAGTATGGTAAAATAATAACAACAATACAGTAGGTTAAAACAATTATAATAATAAAATATTGAAAATGTATTATGTTAGGTTAAATTAAAACAGATCCAATATTAATCAGTTATCATCATAATAATGACAAACATCAGTTAACAAGGCTTATATTGACTTTCAGAACAAAAGCGTTTACAAAGGAAACAAGAGGGTGGATTTACATGTGAAATTTGTAACAAATGGTTTCGAAATGCATCAAATGAGGCTCGACACATGCGAATCCACTCTGGGAAGATGCCGTTTCAGTGTGAAAAATGCCAGAAACCTTTCCACCGCAAGGATGTGTATCGTAGGCATGTTGCAGAAAATCTGTGCCAAAATAAAATTAAAAAAGGTAAGCACTACTTGGTTTTGGTTTCATAATTTCTTTCAAATTTAGTGTCTCACTTTTATGAAATAGAGAGGTGAGATATAGGTATGACTCATATTAAACCAATGTAAGATGTACTGTTTCGTCAGACAAAATTTGGAGTTAGAAAGGAAGAAAATGCTTTCACTACTTTGATTAAAAAAGAAAAGGAATCGGCTTGAGCAGGGCAGTACAAAAATTCAGGACCCTGTAATATAGTCTTGTCCAGCGAGACAAAGTGGTCACTTTTAAACTACAAATTACATTTTCCATGCCTTCCCACACAGAATGCCTGTTTTTTATACTAATAATTAACTATAGAATTTACTACAAGTTATTTATTTCTGAGCCGATTTGTTCTTTAAATTTCAAACAAAAATAGTGGAGTTTACTATAGAATTTACTACAAGTTATTTATTTCTGAGCCGATTGTTCTCTAAATTTCACACATAAATAGTGGGGTTTATTATTCTTTCCAAAACACTTTTACTTTTTTTCTTACATGAAAACGAACTGAAATTACAGATGTATTTACAAAAACTAGTTTTGTAGGATGATGGGATGGCCAGCAATTACCTCATCCCTCTCCTATAAGCCCTGGTGTTAATTTTACACCCAAAAATGTTTTTAATATAAATGGTGACCTTTATGCACAAAATATTTACCATGGGTTTTTTATAAAACATTATTACCAGTGGTAATACATTAGTTTGCTGCAATTTTAAAGATGTTATCGACTAACAGAGACTTAAGACGACTGAATTACATATCACATATATTTTTCTACATAAAATATTAAAATTTCCTAAAAAGATTTGTTTCATTAGTATGAAATTATTTGAAGCCAAAATCCCGTTTGGGTTTCTTACAAATATTAAAACGATCAGAAACACATTAATGATTAAATATACAGACGCTGATATTCTAAACAAGAAAATATATTTAATATGTAGTAGAAATATTTTATTAGTCGGAAACATCTTACAATGCAGCAAACTCGGGAATGTCCCTTTAATATTAACTTTCAGAACATCAAGAGGTTGGATTTACATGTGAAATTTGTCACAAGTGGTTTCGAAATGCATCGAACAAAGCTCGGCATAAGCGACTGCACAGCGGAAAAATGCCATTTCAATGTAACAAATGTAAACAATGTTTCTACAGAAAGGATGCTTATCAAAAACACATCAAAGGAATGTTATGTAAAAATTATACTGGGAAGGGTAAGCACTTGTTAGTTTTTGTTTTGTCATCATCTTCATTTGGCATTTCACTATTCCCCTTTATTTACCCCTGTATGTATGTAAATTAAAACATGTTTAGGCAGGCTGTTGATTATTCAGTGCACCAGCTGTTTTGCATCCTTGATAATGAAAACAAATAATAAGTTGCTTTCAGGGTGTTTGATTTTTTGACCTTCCAATATGTTACGTTGTTCCACATTTATCAGTTAATGTTGGATTTGCATCTGCTGTCTCGCTCCAGCCAGTGCATCACGACTGGTACATCAAAGGCTGTGGTGTGTTCTGTCCTGGGGCTACATCTTGCCCTAGACTTGACAAATGACTTTATTATGAATTTTTGTCTGAATAAAGAATCTGTAATAGTATTTTGGGCTTTTTTCCTCTGTGGGTGTGGGTTTTTTGGGTGGGTGTGGGTGGACTGTTTGTTTTGTTTGTTTTTCAGATAACGGAATACATACGCTCCACTTCATTTGTAACAGAGATATGTGTGTAATGTGGGTGGGTATTGGGTGGACATATTTGTTTTGTTTTTCAGACAATGGAATACTTATGCTCCACTTCATTTGTATGTTTTGATTGGGGGTAGAGGTGGGATTGGATGGCCATGCTGTATGCAATATTGCACTTCACTCTTTAGTCTTCACTGATTTACAACTAAAATAACTACATGTACAAACTAAACAATTAAACTATCTTACTGGTAGTGCTAAATCACTTGGTGATCTGAGATTTGTATGTGACATTTGTATAAAACAAAAATCATCTTAACAAGTTTGTTTTTTCTTTCAGCACTGAGAAAAAGAAAACAGTTTACCTGTAACATTTGCCACAAAACATTTTTAAAAGCATCCAACAGAACAATGCACATGAAGACGCATGTGCGTGAGAAACGTACCCCGAACAACACCAAGAACTCTAACAATACCAACAACACCAACAGCATAAAGAAGCGTCATGAATGCCCAGATTGTGAAATGAGCTTCTTCCTAGAGAGGCATTTATCAAAGCACATTGCCAAGTGTCACTGCAAACAAGAGCCTGAAGAAGAAGACGAAGACGATTTCTGCAGTGGAAGTGAGATAGAAGACGTCGCTAGCGACGACCATTCTTTTGATGACCATGACGGAGATGTTAGCAACCCTGACCAGGATGAGCAGGAGGATCACCAGGATAAACACACTGTTCAGGGCAAGGGAGGATCCGCTTCAGAGACCGAGGGAGGTCTAACGGACGAAGCAGTTATAACGCAGACAGCTTTAACCCATCAGGCTGTTTTAACAGACGAACCTTTACAAATGGATGAGGCTAGTTGAACTGATATGACAGTGTGTAACTTGAACAGACGAGGAGGTTTGCAAATTGATCATCAATGGACAAAGAGATAAAGGAATAAATGGGTTACGATCACTAAGTAAGTGATTGTATAAAAGAGATGTTTTGACAGAAGATTTTTGGTTGGGTTAGTTTACAAATGTCGTATTAAGGCACAGATTACAGGTGCAAACAGACATTGCTCAAATTGAAATGTATTTTCTAATAAAGTCATATGTTGGTGAATAACACAGCTTCGTTAAATAGTTTAACAAATGTAGGTACACATGTGTACGTAACAGACCTTTAAAATGATCAAATGCAGGAGCAGATTTAAAACATGGTGCTTTTTGAAACAAAAGGGTTTCTTGATGGATATAATGGCTTCCAAAGAAGCTGTACAGATGGAAGTTGGTTTGAAAACTTATACATGCAAGATAATTTAAAGGCAGATTTAACAGATGATACGTTTTGAAACAAAGGAACTCTTTGTTAAAAAAAAGGGGACATTAATAAGATGTAGTGTTTTTTTAATGCTTGTGGGAAGGGGATTTATGGAAATGCATTGGGTTTGTATTTCAAATACATGTTAAAAATCAAATACCACATGAGGGCCATTAGATAAAATTCATCTTACAAGTTGTTTTAAGATGTATTTTAATGAGCAAAAGCGAGTTGGATAGGTTTTTAAACAGTGAGTGTTGAGATAAATGGTATCCAACAGACACAAATGTAGTATTCTCTTTCTTATATATCCTCAAAAGACGGTTTTAAAATAATTGTTCTACTTAAACCTATTTACGGCTCTAGCGCTTATAGTTAACTTATCCATCACAGACAAGTCAATCAAGTCCTAGAATGATTGATTTCAATAGTGCTTTTTTTAGTCATATGTCTTTAAATTGTTATTACACATATATATACATGTACATGTGTTATTGGTCTGTGTTATCAGGTCGCTGGTGTGTAAGAAAAATTGTTTCTCAGGTGAAA
>JAECMU010120614.1:0-10134 GCA_016106625.1 Dracogyra subfuscus
ATATAGAATACTAAACAAGCTTGTCTGTCATAACATTTTTGTGAAACAAGTGAACAGTTTTGGTATCTGATGAGTGAAAGTGAGTCAGATACCAACACCGTTCACGAGTTTCATAAAAATGGTATGACAGGCAAGCTAGATTAGTATTTTATTTATTACAAACCAACTGCTAACAAGATGCATTATGTAAGCAGATATTGATAACTACTACAGGTTATTATTCTACAAATTGGGTCAGCAAGTGATTTACGTCACATGCAAACTTAAACAATGTCACAGTAAGCAATGAGGTGTCATCTATGTACAGTTTAGATTTTGGGTTGAATGAGGTTTTGAAATTCACAATACTGACTGTATTGTAGATTGGACCAGCATAGATTGCGATTGACAGTGAATGGGATTGACTAGATGTGACGCTGACATTTTATGTAAAAAAAAAGAGTAGCAGGTCGACATTGTTTTGGCTTTGTACACAATAGGCCCAAATATAACAGCCTATCTTATCATACAAACTATTATATGAAATACTGGATGTTGTGTTTATGTTGATAGGTATCACATGGACTAGTATATGAAATACTGGATGTTGTGTTTATGTTGATAGGTATCACATGGACTAATATATGAACTGGATGTTGTGTTTGTGTTGATAGGTATCACATAGACTAATAATTATATGAACTGGATATCGTGTTTGTGTTGATAGGTATCACATGGATTAGTATATGAAATACTGGATGTTGTGTTTGTGTTGATAGGTATCACATTGACTAGTATATGAAATACTGGATGTTGTGTTTATGTTGATAGGTATCACATGGACTGTTATAAATAAAATACTGGATGTTATGTTTGTGTTGATAGGTATCACATGGACTAGTATATGAAATACTGGATGTTGTATTTATGTTGATAGGTATCACATGAACTTGTATATGAAATACTGGATGTTGTATTTATGTTGATAGGTATCATATGAACTTGTATATGAAATACTGGATGTTGTATTTATATTGATAGGTATCACATGAACTTGTATATGAAATACTGGATGTTGTGTTTATGTTGATAGGTATGACATGGACTAGTATATGAAATACTGGATGTTGTGTTTATGTTGATAGGTATCACATGAACTTGTATATGAAATACTGGATGTTGTGTTTATGTTGATAGGTATCACATGAACTTGTATATGAAATACTGGATGTTGTGTTTATGTTGATAGGGATCACATGAACTTGTATATGAAATACTGGATGTTGTGTTTATGTTGATAGGGATCACATGAACTTGTATATGAAATACTGGATGTTGTGTTTATGTTGATAGGTATCACATGAACTTGTATATGAAATACTGGATGTTGTATTTATGTTGATAGGTATTACATGGACTTGTATATGAAATACTGGATGTTGTGTTTATGTTGATAGGTATCACATGGACTAGTATATGAAATACTGGATGTTGTGTTTATGTTGATAGGTATCACATGGACTGTTATAAATGAAATACTGGATGTTATCTTTGTGTTGATAGGTATCACATGGACTAGTATATGAAATACTGGATGTTGTATTTATGTTGATAGGTATCACATGAACTTGTATATGAAATACTGGATGTTGTATTTATGTTGATAGGTATCACATTGACTAGTATATGAAATACTGGATGTTGAAATACTGGATGTTATGTTTATTTTGTTAGGTATGACATGGACTAGTATATGAAATACTGGATGTTATGTTTATTTTGTTAGGTATGACATGGACTAGTATATGAAATACTGGATGTTGTTAGGTATGACATGGACTAGTATATGAAATAATGGATGTTATGTTTGTTGTTAGGTATGACATGGACTAGTATATGAAATAATGGATGTTGTGTTTATGTTGTTAGGTATCACATGGACTAGTATATGAAATACTGGATGTTATGTTTATGTTGTTAGGTATCACATGAACTTGTATATGAAATCCTGGATGTTATGTTTATGTTGATAGGTATCACATGAACTTGTATATGAAATCCTGGATGTTATGTTTATGTTGTTAGGTATGACATGCACTAGTATATGAAATACTGGATGTTATGTTTATGTTGTTAGGTATGACATGGATTAGTATATGAAACACTGGATGTTGTGTTTGTTATTAGGTATGACATGGACTAGTATATGAAATACTGGATGTTATGTTTATGTTATTAGGTATGACATGGACACGCAAGTGTGGACCCAGGAGATGCCCAGTGGTGAAGTTCCTCTTCAGAGATATGGACATGCCGTTGTTTATCACCAGGTAACATTTTCCAGTCCTTGTACAGTTAACAACAGTCTTGAAATATGAGGTAATAGGTATTATTTTTCCAATGCCAATTGTGGCAGCCAGAGCGACAACCTTTGTATTCAGCTTGATGGTACATTTTTATGTTTAGCAACATTTATGAACTTGAGTCTTAGAAGTATGAAACTTGGTGGGCATCTTTATCTGCATGGTAAAGGTTTATATGCCCAGTTTTTATAAAACAGTTTTTTATATTTTTTATTACATTTGTTTTATTTATTTCAGAATAAGTTGTACATGTTTGGGGGAGTGGTGGATGGAAACCCGACAAATGAGACGTGGATGTACGACATACCTGCTAAGACGTGGAGGAGACTGGCGGCCTCCTCTATACAGGTGCGAGGCCACAGTGCCCACTACTACGATGGCAACATCCACGTCATCTTCGGCTACAGTCCCGTGTTTGGCTACCTCAACATTGTACAACTCTACAACATCGGTGAGTAACAGGTCTTAATGTTAGTCGTGTCTCATAATTATTAAATTGGTTTATTAGTTAAATTTTCGACAATATATTTGCAAAAATAACTATATTCTCTTTCAAAATATGATGTGGAAAGAAGCAAGTTAGTGAGTAATATGAAAATGGACCTGGCAGAGTATTTGTAAAATGTAATGAGGGTATTATATTAGCGATGACATGGTACACGTGTTTGAGATGTAATGTGTGTATTATTTCAGTGAATGACTCGTGGCCAAGACAACCGACATCACGGTACACAGGGGTTACGGCACAGCAGTGTGTTTGAGATGTAATGTGTGTATTATTTCAGTGAATGACTCGTGGCCAAGACGACCAACATCACGGTACATGGGGGTTATGATCACAGCAGTGTGTTTGAGATGTAATGTGTGTATTATTTCAGCGAATGATTTATTGCCAAGACGACCGACATCACGGTACATGGGGGTTATGACCACAGCAGTGTGTTTGAGATGTAATGTGTGTATTATTTCAGCGAATGACTTATCGCCAAGACGACCAACATCACGGTACATGGGGGTTATGACCA
This sequence comes from Dracogyra subfuscus, assembly GCA_016106625.1. NCBI lineage: Eukaryota > Metazoa > Mollusca > Gastropoda > Neomphalida > Peltospiridae > Dracogyra > Dracogyra subfuscus. The sequence goes on from JAECMU010120614.1 coordinate 3,368, forward strand.
CAGCAGTGTGTTTGAGATGTAATGTGTGTATTATTTCAGCAAATGACTTATCGCCAAGACGACTGACATCACGGTACATGGGGGTTACAGCCACAGCAGTGTGTTTGAGATGTAATGTGTGTATTATTTCAGCGAATGACTTATCGCCAAGACGACCAATATCACGATACATGGGGGTTATGACCACAGCAGTGTGTTTGAGATGTTATGTGTGTATTATTTCAGTGAATGACTCGTGGTCAAGACGACCAACATCTCGGTACATGGGGGTTACAGCCACAGCAGTGTGTTTGAGATGTAATGTGTGTATTATTTCAGCGAATCACTTATCGCCAAGACGACCGACATCACGGTACATGGGGGTTATGACCACAGCAGTGTGTTTGAGATGTAATGTGTGTATTATTTCAGCGAATGACTTATCGCCAAGACGACCGACATCACGGTACATGGGGGTTACGGCCACAGCAGTGTGTTTGAGATGTAGAGCGTGTATTATTTCAGTGAATGACTCGTGGCCAAGACGACCGACATCACGGTACATGGAGGTTAAGACCACAGCAGTGTGTTTGAGATGTAATGTGTTTATTATTTCAGCGAATGACTCGTGGTCGGTGGCTGATACGACCGGCGCCACGGTCCACGGGGGTTACGGTCACAGCAGTGTGTTTGATGACCAGCGGAAACTCGTCTATGTGTTTGGAGGGTACCACTCGGGAAGTCAGTCCAGCTACAACCTCACTGACGTCCTGTACTCGTACAGTCCAAGGCTCGTGAAGTGGTGAGTGATATTTTCAACCAGCCAGTCGAGTTACGATCTCAACAACACCTTGAAGTTATAGCTGAGCTTGTAAAATGTTTTATGCCATTTAGTAAACCACTCACAATATATCACAAAATAGCTGAAAAGAAGAGATGAGGACCTTATTTTATTGAGACTTAACTCGGGCATGCAGATAATGCCGAAAATACGGCTTGTTATTGTTATCAATATCAGTATTGTATCAATACTGAATACTGTACCGATACCGAGGTAAATCACCCACAAAATACCAGTACCGAATTAATTTGTGTTCATATTCCAGGACGATACTGCGTAGCAGTGGATCCCCACGCTACCTGAACAGTGCTGTGTCGAATACTATATTAATTTGTGTTGATATTCCAGGACGATACTGCTTAGCAGTGGATCCCCATGTTACTTGCACAGTTCTGTGTTAAATACTATATAGATTTGTGTTGATATTCCAGGACGATACTGCTTAGCAGTGGATCCCCATGCTACTTGCACAGTTCTGTGTTAAATACTACATTAATTTGTGTTGATATTCCAGGACGATACTGCTTAGCAGTGGATCCCCATGCTACTTGCACAGTGCTGTGTCAAATACTATATTAATTTGTGTTGATATTCCAGGACGATACTGCGTAACAGTGGATCCCCACGCTACCTGCACAGTGCTGTGTCTAATACTATATTAATTTGTGTTGATATTCCAGGATGATACTGCATAGCAGTAGTTCTCTGCGCTACCTGCACAGTGCTGTGTCAAATACTATATTAATTTGTGTTGATATTCCAGGACGATACTGCATAGCAATGGATCCCCACGCTATCTGCACAGTGCTGTGTTAAATACTATATTAATTTGTGTTGATATTCCAGGACGATACTGTAGCAGTGGATCCCCATGCTACCTGCACAGTGCTGTGTCGAACACAATATTAATTTGTGTTGATATTCCAGGACGATACTGTAGCAGTGGATCCCCATGCTACCTGCACAATGCTGTGTTAAATACTATATTAATTTGTGTTGATATTCCAGGACGATACTGCGTAGCAGTGGATCCCCACGCTACCTGCACAGTGCTGTGATCCTGGGAGACGTGATGCTGGTGTTCGGGGGGAACACGCACAACGACACGTCCGTCAGCTTCGGGGCCAAGTGCTACTCCACTGATTTCCTCGCCTATGACATAAGTAAGTGGATGACTTGTCGTAATGAAAACTTGAGATCAAAATCTTATCTGTTTGGTCAGCCTTATAAGATAAATTGTGTACAAGCCATATATTAAATTAGAAGCAGATCTTCAATAATAAAAAAAAAAAAAAAAGTGTTTTCCCTAGCTGGTTTGACACCATACCTCAATAATCTAGTACCATCTTGCCTAAATCAGCGCCATGCTGCCCTGAGATTAAACAAGATTATAGTCTAACATGTCTTGCCAAATGTTTTGGGTAGACACTATAATAATGATAATAATAATAATAAACCACTTGGAGAAACTCTTGCAAGAAACGAAATGTCTACTAAAGTACAGCCCAATGTCATTATTTCCATGTTAAGGGACCAAACTTAGTACGTTGAGATATTGGTAGCATGAGATAAGCATAATAGTTATGAAACGTGTCATGGGGCTATTTCTCAACCACGCGAAAACAGAGTTAATATTGTAATGTTTGATTTACCATATTTTCCGGAGTATAAGCCGCTACTTTTTTCTTTCATATCGGAGGGGGCGGTTTATATAACGGTGCGGTTTATATATGAATTATGCATGATCATATTACATGTGCATGTTAATGTTGAAAGTACGACAATACAACAATTACTTTTCGTTACAATACAACTATAAACAGTTATCAGTGTTGTAATAGCACCTAGCACTATTATAACATGTCTACAATGCCAGTCTCATAAGTTTGCAAGAAGTATCACCTATTGTTAATAATTAAACAGATTCAAAACCAAACAACACCGGTCCGGAAATACCGGAAACGAAATACAGTTGTTTTTAGAAATAATTCTCCCGCGTAACTGGGGCATGCAAGACATCACGTGACACTACCTGAGCACCTCCGTTACTCAAATGATTTTCTCCTTCTGCCACTCATAGCCTATTAATTAGTTAATTATCCCTTGCAGTAATGGGATTAATCGAGAAATCAGATGCGCTTGCAAACATTTATGCCCCACTCAAATATTTTCGTAACCTTTGTCACGGTTACTGAACAATTAGCTTGCGTCATCAGTGGCCTTACAGACTGCTTGTTTAAAACACACATGTTTTTTCACAAGATGACTGTAAATATGGGAACTGTGCATCCGTGACCGGTGGTTTTACAGACAGCTTGTTTAAAATCCACGTTTTTTGCTCCAGATGACTGTAAATATGGGAACAATAAATTGTACCTGTACTTTTATTTGGAACTACATTTGACCTACATTTGTTTGCATGGCCTTTGACACGGCTTTGTTTATATCTGCGGCTTATAAAACAGTGTGTCTTATATATGAATGGATCCTCAAAAATGTGTAAAAAGTGGGTGTGGGTTATACAAGGGTGCGTTATATACTCCGGAAAATACGCTATATATATATATATATATATATATATATATATATATACGAAAATAAAATAACTAAAAGATATTTATTATAACATTCACAGTTTATACATTTTTAGTTTATTATATGTTATTTCACAGTTGAACAATACCTACAGGTTGCATGATAATGTTCGATAGACACATGTGGTCAGTTTGTGAATTGACACAATGTGCTGAAATAAACACGGTCAACTTATCCAATAAATGTGTAGTCAGTGAATGTCTATTAACGGGTATGGCCACCGTGAGCATCAAGCCACACCACGACATCTAATGGAATGGGTCAATGGCCTGATGATGTCATTGTATATTCTTCTCCATTCTTCTGCCAGAGCCTCCTGCAAGCTGTTGTCTGTTACCTTGGGGGTTGGGACGTCGTCAGATTTGTGTGTCAAGTTGATCCCAAGGGTGTTCAATCGGGGACATGTCTGGAGATTGAGTTGGCCTTGATATTGTTAGCTTGTATGAAGTTCTGTACTATTCGAGCAGTATGGGGCTTGGCGTTGTTGTGTTGAAATATGGTTCCACGTTGCTGGTGTTGAAGAAATTGAAGAACCACGGGATGCAGGATTTCATCACGATATCTAATGGAGGTTAGATTACCATCGATGATGACAAGTTCTGTCTTCTGGTCACCACAAATACCACCCCACACCATCATACTGCCTCCGGCAAAAGGTTCAAATTCTTGAACACAGGCTTTTGTCATTCTTTCTTCTCTACACCTGTAAACTCAAACTCTGCATCAGACCTGTATAGAGAACCTGCTTTCATTTGAAAACAGCACCCTCTGCCACTGTTGAAGTCAGCATCGAAGTACTGTTCTGGCCTATTGTAACCTCCGGAAGCGATGATCACGTGTCAGAACTCTTCCTCTATATGGTCTGTAGGCATGAATTCTATGTGCTCTTAGTTGCTGTGCCACAGTGTGTTGTCTTACAATACGACCCAAAGCATTAGATGAAGATGACGTCACTGTCAAGAATCTATTGCGTAGATGTAACTTTTTGAAGATAGCAGTCTTCCCACGGTGTTGTAACACACGGTCTTCTGCTACGTGTTAAGTCAGTTGTTCTTCCTGTCTGCCTAAATCATCACATTCATTTCACTATCCTTGTTTTGGTGCAAGCAAATTGTTGTGCAGTACTGGTGTACGATGTTCCCATCTGCACCTAACCAATGGCACATTCCATCTGTTCTGCTGTTTAGAGGTGGCATATCTTGGGTGATTTTATGAACAAGTGGACTCTGCACATTCATACTTATGCGTTTTTATACACATTTTGCATGTGCGACTTAAGAAGTCCATGCAAAACGTTAAATTGATTTTTCACCAATTGATTGCAACAGCCAATGCCAGAACAGGGAGTGGTGTTTGCATGGATGTTAATATTATTGATTTTTTATTTTATGCATTTTGACTATCGGTCTGATATAAAAAAATATTTAAGAAATCATTGGTATGCTTTCTTTTGCCTGTCAGTGTGTGTGTTTTAAAATGTTTTAAATTTCATTATCTGTTCCAGAATGTAATTCCTGGCATTTTCTCCCGCCTCCTGGGCTGGTAAAAGATCTGTCAAGATACGGCCACAGCATGGTGAAGTTCAACAAGTAAGATAAATATAGTCACAGTTTTGTTGATAGATAAATATAGTCACAGTTTTGTTGATTATCAAAATATGGCCACAGCATGGTGAAGATCAACAAGTAAGATAAATATAGTCACAGTTTTGTTGATACGGCCACAGCATGGTGAAGTTCAACAAGTAAGATAAATATAGTCTCAGTTTTGTTGATTATCAAAATACGGTCACAGCATGTTGAAGATCAACAAGTAAGAATCTAAGATAAATATAGTCACAGTTTTGTTGATTATCAAAATATGGCCACAGCATGGTGAAGATCAACAAGTAAGATAAATATAGTCACAGTTTTGTTGACACGGCCACAGCATGGTGAAGATCAACAAGTAAGATAAATATAGTCACAGTTTTGTTGATTATCAAAATACGGCCACAGCATGGTGAAGATCAACAAGTAAGATAAATATAGTCACAGTTTTGTTGATTATCAAAATACGGCCACAGCATGGTGAAGTTCAACAAGTAAGATAAATATAGTCACAGTTTTGTTGATTATTAAAATACAGTCACAGCATGGTGAAGATCAACAAGTAAGATGAAAATATGTGTGTAAGGAGATATATATGCTCTGTGATAAAACATTATTTTTAACTTTATAGCAAAACTATGTTTGTTAAGAGTATGATCATCATATTGCATTACATTATCTTAAATATATATTTTTTTTTTCAGTGAGGTTGTGATGTTTGGGGGTTTCCACGGTGTCATGCTCAATGATGTTGTGAGATACAGTCCAGGTGTGTGACATGTCTGTTCTCTTAGTTTAGTCACCATGAAGAAAACTACTATCTCATTATATGAACAAATAATTTAACCTTGAATTCTTGCACTCCATTTGTACTTTGTAATTTTCATGTTGATATTTAATATGCTAGTCCTATATAATTAAAACTTAATTTGTTGTTAATTGAATTTATTCAACTGCCAGAAATGTTTGACAATGTCTATAAAAAAAGAGAAAATTATTAGTTTCTAAAATGTATCGTATTGCAAAACATTTCCAGTGTAACTATTAATTTAAAGTAATATTTTACTAAAATTATACACTGTTTTTAAGTCATGTTTTTCAGTATGCTTTTTCTATTTTATCAGGAAACTGCTCGTACCTTGCAAACAAGAGTTTGTGTGAGAGCAACCTTCCTGGAGTGAAGTGTGTTTGGTCTGGTACCATTTGTAAGGAGAGAGATTCATCCTATATAGAATCCTGTGATTCTAGTCTCGGTACGATATCATCTCTTCATCAGTTGTCACAAATATCAGTTTTAGTTATTCACATGGTACCAGTTGTAAGGAGAGAGATTCATCCTATATAGAATCCTGTGATTCTAGTCTCGGTACGATATCATCTCTTCATCAGTTGTCACAAATATCAGTTTTAGTTATTCACATGAAGTAACAGTTATTTGGTCTTTATGTTTGTAACTGGAGGAGTAAATGGAACAATTCACCCTCAAAATTATTCAGTCTTTGCATGTATTACTAGATGGAGTAAATGGGACAGTTCATTCTTAAAATAAATTTTAATAAGAGCACTTTTAATTTACAAGTGTTTTTGTTTAGGTGGTCTGTAAAACATCCATTAGGTGTTGGAAAATGTTTGAGATTGTGTAAGAGGGTGTGAGTATTTCAACATGTTATGGAGGGACTTGGGATTGTGTAAGAGGGTGTGAGTATTTCAACATGTTATGGAGGGTCTTGAGATTGTGTAAGAGTGTGTGAGTATTTCAACAT
>JAECMU010120620.1:0-15687 GCA_016106625.1 Dracogyra subfuscus
AGAGAGAGAGAGAGAGAGAGAGAGAGAGAGAGCATCGTTTACATGCATCATCCCACAGCTAGGATAGAACATACCTCGGCCTTTAATATACCAGTCGTGGTGCACTGGATGGAACGAGAAATATCCCAATGTGCCCACTGAAGGGGATCGACCCCGGGCCACCCCACATTACCACTATGTCAAAATCAAGGAAATATTTTGGTTTCAATATTATACGAAACCAAGCATTTCACAATCCAGGAAATATTTTAGTTTCAAATTCAATACGAATCTAAATCAACATGTTTATGATCTAGTAATTATCTAAAACAATTATTGACTAAATAGATGATAGTCATAAGAATTATTGTTAAACCAGCATTCTTACCTGTTTAGTTTTCTTTCACAACTGAGGGTCAAGTCCACATTACACGATTTTACTACAGAAATTGGGCGTTACTACTAATGATTATCGTCTTTATAGATTACAGTATAAATACCAAATGAACTCGACCAGGTTAAAACGACTGTACATTACGGATGGAAAGTGGGCGTATCTTGAACGAAACGACGAACGCATACATGATTCTTAAACACACTAAAATGAAGTATGTATATGCAAATTCAGGATCGTACCTACAAGAGGCAAAGGGGGATATGGGTGGGGGAGGTAAATACGAAAATTAAATTTGTTTTATTTAACGAGACTACTAGATAATACTGATTTATTAATCATCCGCTATTAGATGTCAAACATATGCTTATTTTGGCATATAGTTTAAGAAAAGAAACCCGCTACATTTTTCCATTAGTAGCAATGTATTTTTATATGCACCATTTCACAGACAGAATATCTCATACCACAGCCTTTGATATACCAGTTATGGTGCACTGGCTGGAACAAGAAATAGCGAACGTTTTACTTGTGCGAACTAAAGAGATAAATACATTGACTAAAATTACAAGCTGAATGTTTCAAACATGACTGGGTCCACCATTTGAATGAACGTCGGCATTTCTTAGTTTGAATCTATTTTGTAGTTGAGGTTCAATTGATGATAATGTTATCTAATTTTAGCCATTATATTGCTCCTATTACTCAAAACATGGTAGACTGACGATGGTCTCTTAACAGCTATGTTATTATTTACATTCGTATTCAAGTCGCTCGCAAAGGCGTTGTGACCTGTGACGTGCTTGTATTATGTTCAGCGCCATACGTTGTTATCTAGTGATGAGTAAACAACATCAACTGGCAGCTACCAGGACTATCGAATCGGGGTGTCAGATGTCAACACACACACACACACACATACACACAGAGAGAGAGATAGAGAGAGAGAGAGAGAGAGAGAGAGAGAGAGAGAGAGAGAGAGAGAGACGCACACACACATATATATACATGCATACACAAACACACACGCACACACACACACACGCACACACACACACACACGCACGCGCGCGCACATACACACATACAAACTCTCGCACGCCTGCGCGTGCGCACATACATAATACAAGAGCATTGTTTCTGTAACGTCAGTAACATAATCTATTAGGACAAACAATTGTGTTATGCGAGCGTTTGGCCAGCTAAATACATTTTTTATTCCTAATATATAATACTGACGACACAGAAACATTAATAATCTCTTTATTTAATAATCTCAAGCTTAATACAACGTGTTTTTGTAAACTGTACACGCAACTTCTATTCTAGTCCGCCATTACTAGATATTTAAGGAAGGAAGGAATGTTTTATTTAACGAGGCACTCAACACATTTTATTTACGGTTATATGGCGTCGAAACTAGATATTTAAAAAACGTAAGAATGTGTGGCGCGGTGTATTTATGGATGGAAATGATGTCAAACTTGAAAAACGTAATTTTAGATATCCTGATATGAACAGGTGAAATAAATGATATTGATAAGAACGCTGTGTAAAACAGCATGTTACCTGTTTTGATGTATTTCATAACAGAGGTTCTGAAGACTGAATATTACAGATAAAACGAGCGACCCAAATAGTATTCTAAATGTACGTATGTGACAATCCAGGGCTGTACCTACATGGAGGCAAGGAGGAAAGGGGTAGTTTTTGTTAACCACGAGAGAACCCCCTCTATTACTGTGCCTGATACGTTTTGTGCTAGCACACCCCACTTATTTTAGACCAGGTACGGTCCTCCAATATCCCCGAGAAAATACAGAAGATCTAAATATGCCAACTAAAGAGATAAATAGATTGATAATAATTATACATTGACATTTTCAAGGCACTTCGAAGTGTGACTGGGGTCCATACCCCCGAGCATCCATCAATTGAATGTGCGTTGATATTTAATTGTAACCGGGTGGGTTTTTTTAACTATATTCACTACACACATACTATTTTAAAACACTGTTCACACAGTTTTATTCTGTCAGGTTAACCTTGTGCAGGTTTTCTTTGTTTTCGTGTTTTTTTTCTGGTTGTGCTCACTGACAACTCAGTTCTTGCAAGCCCGGTGTCATTGTTTATATATTCTCCTGGTCAGAAGCTTGATGACATTCAAGGAGAACATACCACTTTTACGAGAAGACAAGCTTTTATTCAAAGCTACTGCACAGCTAACATTCACAGATAATTTTAAAGGAAAATACATACTGTACATGTTTTACACCTTAACTACCTGTTTTAATTACTTATTTTAATCAAGAAATGAGATTAGGATATTTAGTGATTAATACTATAGTAATAGTAGTGTAGTTGTGTTAAATATAACACTGTGACGTAGCTTGGTTAGCTTTTTATTAAATGGTTACACTATATTTATAGAATAGCTAGCAGAATACGTCAAAGTCGATATTTTCTGACATAAATGAGTATACTATATAATTTACCGTATTTAGTAAAGTAACATAATAACTAAGTTATTATTAGATATTTGTTTAATTATTATGGATGTATGTGTACTTAATTGACATTATTGTATTATTAGGTGCCACAATCATGTTGGTGACAACCAGCATTATTCTTCTGTAGAGACCCGACCCACCGTCGGTATTGAACTATTTGTAGACAGGCTATTTAGTTGTGTATATATGAACTATGTTATAAGTGATTTTATAGTATTTCTTAAGAATAGAACATTCGTGTATTAAAGATTGAGCTATATGCATTATCACTAATTTGTAATCAGTGAGTTGTACGTTATATTATGATTTCTTAAATCCAATGACATACTGAATATAATGTACGGATATCTGGTTAGATAAGATATTCTCTAATTAGTCTTAAAAGGTCATGTTATGACACAGGTTAGTATATAAGTTAATTCTGAATGTGAAGTGTATAATTAATGTTAAGACTTATTTCAACTGAGATTTCAATATATTTTAAGTATTCTCTTTTTGTTATTTCAGAGTCTTTGTTTGTGTATGTATGTCTGTTACACATGTAGTGATATCTGAAACTAGGGATCTTCATATCCCACCCGATTGATGATCCAGAATAAACCCTAAACCCCTGCCGAGTAACATACTTACTTTCAGTTGCCTTTCGTGTTTATATCTAGTTAAGGTTCAAGCAGGCTGTCATGGCCACAAAGATGTCAAATATCAGAGCTGCCTAGCCGTGAGTGTAGTAAGTGTTTTCAGTTTATTGTTGTTGTTTTTTTTCTGCGTAATTGTTTTTTGTTTTTGTTTTTTTCTTTTTTTTTCTTTTTTGGGGGGTTTATTTTCTGCCTGAATATAAAACATTGTGACATTAAACGATTTCGATACTCCATTTAAAGCGGCACTGTCTGGAATATTTATATTATTTAAGCATATAGAACAGAAAATCCCATTACATGTGGTGCATATAAGACGCCGCAGTCTGAATTGGTTTCACTACACTGGTTTTTCCAAGTTAAAAATAAACCCAGAATGTTGAAAGTAGGACACTTTTGGCGGGCCCCACACTGGGCTAAACTAGTACGGTTCGGCTATTGTTGCATTACAAAACCGAGCAGTCAATTCCTAGCAGACAATTACGACAGCATACAATTTCAGTACTCATGTTGACGTTATAAACATCGGACTCGTACGCCTTTCAATTGATACCTGTATTTCACACTTGAAAACACACTGTCATGCTAATTTTTATTATTCACTACAGTTGGAAATGTTTACAATTTTAAAGAGTATCTTTATATAAAATCATCACAAAAACGAAATAACAACCAAAACTAATTTTCACAGTCTTATTGCTACTAATATCCATATAAATACAACTTAACCATTTTATTAAGCACTTTTATAATATCTGAAGAATCACTTTGAAATTCCTTCTGTACTATGGAAATATAGGATGTTCAACTAGTTTCGTATAAATTACACCACAACACGCATTATAAAAGGCGTACGAGTCCGGGGTTTAGAACGTCGCTATGAGTGTCTGCTGCTAACGTAATTGGCTGCGAGGAAGTGACTGCTAGTTTCCGTGCGGTATTACAAAATGGCTAACATTGTTCTAACTGGCTAGCAAGCATTTGACGATATGCGTTAAGGACGACAATTCGAGTGAATTAAAAGTGCAGATATGCTTGTATTTGAACTTAGAACTTGACTGTATACGATTTAAACCAGACAATGTAGCTTTAAACTGGCAATAACAATGGTGGTATAAATAGACATGGACAAATAATCTATAGGTTACAACGAACACTGGGTACGTAATCAAAATAGATAAAATGTGCGAAGGTGAAACATCAGTCACAAGACTAGATAATAAATAAATAAACAAATGTATTTTAGTGTTACATTACACGCAGTCAGAATACTTTTCACTATAAAGAACGCAAGTATTAGCTCCGTAACATAGTTAGGTATATTTTATTTTAATGTTTTCTGTATTTAGAGTTTTACAATTGAATGAATAATGGTATTCATCCCCAATGTCAGTATTACAAAGTTTACATAGCCTGTTTTCATTACAAATGTTAAACGAACTATCACTTTCGATACATAATCTTACATTTAACGTATGCGATTTAGTTATCCAGTATCTATAAATCTAGTTTAAATACAGTATACAATTGACCCTAGAACAGTTTATAATGTTCGAAAAACTACTGTTGAATGAATTGGTCGTAGTTTTAATTATTGTTTACATGATTTGAAATCGACATATTTGTTATATAGTGTAGATGCCAGTATTTATACTATTATACAGTTCCAGACACTCTTCATCTGACCAGTTTTCGGAGTGGCAGTCCTCCTATAGACAGTGCAGGACGGATGACATAGTTTTGTATCGTGCTCGCATCGGCCATACTTACCTGGCCCATTCATTTATCTTGACGGTACGCCACATGTTGGTGGTGTGTAAGCATGTCATAGAAACTCGAAAAGATATATTGGGACAACGTAATGAGCTGAAATCATTTTTATTCCATCCACAACATTTATTACATTTTTTACGTGATACTGACTTTTCTTTTTCTTTTCTATCCCACTGCCCCCTTTTTTTCTCTCCTTTGAATTCCATTTCATTTCTTCCCAATCTGGCAAATCATCCTATCTTTCAACTTTTGTTGCTGGCCACCTCCACATTCCAGTCCTTGTCTGGCCACTTCGGGGAGTGTTCAGTAGCTACTTTCTGGCATTGTTAAGAGGCACTTGTAACCACCTACTATGCACCCCTACTACCGGCGGTCGTTAGTGCCGGGGGTCAGACCAGCTGTATTAGCGGCAGAGGACGAGGATGCCAGGTGGGTGCAGGGAAATACACAGAGACTGCACCCGTGGAGGAAGTTGAGACAGGTAGGCGATGGTGTGGACAGCTTAGACGACAGAATCGGAGGAAACTGACATAAAGGGTCGAAACAGATTGAAATCGTGGGAGAACTTGGAAAGGTTTTTTGTTTCTTTGTTTTTGTTTATTTCAAGATCATGAGAATGATTGGCAGAGGGTGATAGATGAGAAAGATGAATGATTGTGTGAGCCAGCTTTGACGGGATTTGAACCACTTTTGTCAGCTTGATTGTACAGCAGCTTATCCACTAGACCACGGAGGTCACTCTGACTTTTATTCTAAATGTTAATATCATCTGTCTGTGGTATTTGTATTTTTGCACAGTTCTTTATACTGTGTTTTTCTCTGACTCTTGAATTGTTATATTGACGCTGATCATCATTTCGTGACTTGAATTTACAAATGATTAACACACAATAGCCGATGTATTGTTCGTGCTTGGTTGTCGTTAAAGAGGCATTCCTGAGTTTGTTGCAATGTCTAATATGTAATCGACTAACAGAGACGTTTTAACGAGTCTAATTACATATCAAATATGTGTTCTGCATAAAATATTAGTGGCTGTATATTAAACGTGTTTCTGTTCGTTCTAATATTTGTACTAGGTTAAATTTAATTGTATTGCTTAAAATTAAGTGCTTTTTTGTTGTTGTTGGGTTTTTTTTTGTTTCGTACGTATGGAATTACTAGAAGACAAAATCCAATTTGAGCGTCCTACAAATATTAAGACGACCATAAACACATTGAAAATACAGATACTGATATTCTAAACAAGGAAATATATTTAATATGTAAGCCTAATCGTAGAAATATTTTATTAGTCGGAAATATCTTACAATGAATGCAGAATGCAGGACCGATATTAGAATGTAAATAAATCGCATTATTTACCTGACTGTCATTTTTCCCATACGACCGAAAACAAAACAGTCAAAAATACTATTCATATATTTAGAATAGCAAATTAACGAGCGAATATTCGAATATTCGAACCGAACGCTAGTATTTAACACTAATTTGCCTAAACACATATTTTCTTAGTTAAAACCCAGGATAGCGGGCGGAAGTCATCTTCGTTTTGGGGGTATTAATTTTCTTCACATGTGTGTATACATGTCACACGGGATGAAAAGAACACTTCAGTATCGAGAAAATGGTGACTGTCCATGGAAAACTATAACTGATGACACCAAGATATAGAATCCACGGACGATTCCATCTCACGTTCGCGGGACATTTTCTTGAAAATGCATGTATCGATAGAACTTCGTGTTACAATGTGTACGTTGACTTGTTTTACAATCATACAATGTGTACGTTGACAGTGAACTAGCAAAGTGAATCATTCATATTGGTGAAACATTCATACTGGTGAACTTATTTTATTTTGATTTATCTTTAATATCATCACCCCCTCCCCGGTCTTGTCTGCGCGGAACACTGTGGCAAATCATGTAGTGTAACTATTTCACTGTTTTCACCATGTGCCATTAGAGGGAAGGGTCCAAGTTTTAGGACATACCGGGACTTTTGCTACTTCCATTAAAATGGGTGCACTTTTTTGCAGTTTTATAAAAGAATCTTTAGACTATGGGTGACTTGTGATTTGCATAATGTACGTATGTTTTATTTGTCGAGTCTTTTACAATGGCAACATATACGGGGTAGTCCCTTTGATAATACTAGTGGGGATGGGCGTTTGTTGAGAGATCTGTTTGTGATGTATGACATGTCCGATTTTTAGGTAATTATCTTGCCACAGATAAACATTTACTTGTGACGTAATGGTTGATGTTGCATGTGAGCTTAACACAAGCATGAATGAATGTCTTGTGCACTGAAAGAATATAAACTGTCTTTGCTAAGATGAACGGAGATATCGAAGTGCACTGCAATATGGTAGTCTCCCTCAGACGATAGTGCTCGAGCTATCTCGACCTTTCCATGAACGATCTCGTTTTTCTTTCGATTTCATTTCACCATGTTACTGTGCTTTCCTTTACTATTATTAATTTGTAATAATAGTGGCTCATTTATAAGAATATTATTTAGTAGCCTCCACAATAACACCCAAACATGATTGTAAGGTTTTTCGTCATTTATTGGCACTTGTTTTGTTATATGTTTATGTCTGTCTTAGTGTGGTGTGCATGGTGGGTGAATGTACAGTGTTTTGGGCAGGTTTGTAATACATATGCATATACTAATGAATATTTTGTAGTGTTTATGACTTCTATTTTGCCACCATTTATGAACTGTAGTGGTTCAAATTCATCTTTGAGTCGTGTCCTCAGTTTAGAAGTATTCAAATATAATTATAAAGATGGATTGTAAATTGTTAATTGCCTCAATGAATTGTCGGGGCTTGAAGGATTCTCAGAACAGAAAATATGTCTTCAACTATTTACGATCTAAGACATTTTCTCTTTATGTTTTGCAAGATACTCATTTTATAAAAGAAAGTGACACATTCATAAGAGCAGAATGGGGTTATGAATGCATATTTAATTCTCACAATGGACAATCCCGAGGTGTAGCTTTGTTAATTAATAATAATATTGAACACACAATTCATAATGTGTTTAAAGACACATATGGTAATTTATTGATCATTGGCATGTAATTTCAAGGTTATCGAATAACCCTTGTAAACCTACATGCATATGGACCTAATACTGATAGTCCTGAATTTTATAAATTAATCTCTGATAAAGGTAAAAATTACAGCAACCAATATGTAATAATGGTAGGTGATTGGAACTTAGTGCTTAATCCTGATGTTGATTCATGTAATTATAAACAGTTAAATAATCTCAGAGCTAGTGAGCTAGTTTTGGAAATGAGAGGGGAATTTGACTTGATAGATATATGGCGTGAGGAAAACCCTGATGAAAATAAATTTACATGGAGGAGAAAGACCCCTTTTCAGCAAGCTCGTTTGGATTTCTTCCTTCTTTCAGAACATCTTTGTACTTTCGCGAATAAAACAAAAATCAATGCAGGTTACAGAACCGACCGTTCATTAATAGCGCTTCAGCTCCAATTCAAACAGGTCAAAACAAACACTTATTGGAAATTTAATAATTCGCTACTGAAGGATAAAGAACATGTTAAAATGGTACAGGAGGTAATATCTAAAGTTACAAAACAGTATGCAGTTTTGGTTTATAATATGGAAGATCTTGATAACGTCCCAATCTCAGATATTCAGTTAAGAATAAACGATAAATTATTTTTTGAAATTTTGTTGATTGAAATCCGCAGAAAAACTATATCGTATGCCACTTTTAAGTAGAAAAAAAAAACGAATTCAAACTGAAACAGATTTGATAACTAGTATTGAAAGATTGGAAAATAGCACAGTTATTGACTTTAAAATGTTAGATCAGAAGAGAAAAAAAACCTAGAAGAGATAAGAAAAATTAAAATGCAGGGAGTCTTGATCAGATCAAGATCCACTTGGATAGAAGAAGGTGACAAAATTACAAATTATGTTTGCAGTCTTGAAAAAAGAAATTTTGTATCCAAAACAGTAACTGAATTAAAAAAAAACTAATGGAGACATTTTAACTAAAACAAGCGATATTTTACGTGAAACAAACAACTTTTATGAAAACTTGTACGTCCGTCAAGAAGGGTTCAAACGATATATATTTTACTCTACTCAATTCTACCGGCCAATGGAAAGCCAAAGCAAAATGGGAGAATGAGTTTGGGTTAGATACTGATTGGAAAACAAATATGTTTTTGCAGCCTTACAGGACCAAAACAGAAGTCAAACTTAGGTGGTGTTAATTAAGACGTGTACATAGGATTCTCACTACTAATAGCTTTATGTACAACATTAATAAATCAGATAGTGATAGACTTACTTTTTGTAGATCTGCAACAAAAACTCTGTACCATCTTTTTCGGGATTGCAATATTGTCATAATGTTTTGGTTACAACTTTTAAAATGGATAAAAAAGAATTGTGTTCATATTGAGAACCTAAAATTAGATGCAGAATTAGTAATGTTTGATGTACAAAAAAAAAAAAAAAAAAAAAAAAAAAAAAAAAAAAAAAAAAAAAAAAAAAAATCAAAACTGATATAGGATTGGTTTTTTAATTTTATTTTCTAAATTTTTTATCTACAAATGTAAGGTGAGAAATATCCTGCCAGATATTGAACATCTAAAGAATGAATTATCTTTAAGATACCAGATTCAAAAATATTCTTATTTTAATAAATGTAGAAAAGTTGATTTTGATAGAAAATGGTCAAAATATGCAATTCTTTTTCAAAAAGAGTAATAGATATCTTATGAAATTTGCATTACTTAAGAATTACCTATATAAATGTGGCATGGTGGGATTTTACATGAATGTAATTTTGTATATTAATTATTAATTTGTTACAAAACATATTAAAATATCACAACATACAATGATGACCTGTAAATGACCATGCTTCAATTATTTTCAGAAAACATCTTACAAACATTATAAATGCAATTGTTAGAAGATGGCGCTTCATGTTGCGACTGATATTTAAAAAAAAATATATGCATATGTATGTTGTACAACAATTGTAGTATGTATTATTGGGCATAGGTGAACATAGTTAATTGTAACATATTGAATGGAGTGTGTATGTTTGTCTTGTAAAGTATATGTATGAACAACTATTAATTTAATACATACTACTCAGGGCTTACTAGGGATTGCATTGGTTTAGAGTTGTTTTATGAAGTAAAAGTTAGCTGAAATTTATATTGGCATGCTGCCGCAGATTGTCATTGATTTGGGGGTATTTTCATTGGTGGTTTTGGTAGGTGTACGCTTGGTAAAATGTTGCTTTGTTAATTAGCAATCCGTAGTGGACTTTCAGTGGTATGTTTCCTCATATTAGGTAAACAAAGGATTCAAGACTATGTAAGGTGATGAATCAGGGCCCCCCACCCCCCACCCCCCACCCCCCAACCCTGACATCTCCTATGTTTCTGGGGATAATAAAACTATTTTAAAAAAGGTTCCAAGGTCAACGTCCAATTATTTTGTTTTCAGTAAACAATTAAACCTACCTACCTGTCATTACGGTTAAGATATTCAGCTAAATTAACACTCGCACTACTGTTAATAAAGTTAAAATTTGATTTGTTTAACAACACCACTAGAGAAAATTGATTTATTAATCATCGGTTGTTAATGTCAAACAATGAGTAATTGTGACGTATAGCCTTAATGAGGAAACCCACTACATTTCTCCATTAGTAGCAAGGGATATTTCATATGCAGCAACCCCACAGACAGGATAGCACATGCCACGGCCTTTGATATACAGTCATGGTCCAGTGGCTGGAAAGAGAAATAGCGAAATGGGCCCATCGACGGTATCGATCCCAAACTGACCGCGCATCAAACGAGCGCTCTACCACTGTGCTACGTCTCTCCACTACCGCTACTACGTCAAAATCAAGGACGTGTTTGCTGTCAATACGAAATCAAACATTTCACAATCAAGAAAATGTTGGGTTTTGTTTTTGTTTGTTTTTTGATACAAAACTAAATGAATATAATTATCAGCATTTACATTAATAATCATTTTGAAAAAATCGTTTACTAAATTGATGCTATTAATAATAATGTTTTCTAATACAATACCTTACCTGTACAGTTGTATATTGTAACAACGTTGAAGACCACAGTACGGGAATTCCCAACCGACACTGGGTGCGACTACTAATGTGTGGCAAGTAATAAATTATAATATGCAAACAAAACAGTCTCGTCCAGGTTAAAATGACTGTACACTACGGGTGGAGAGAGAGTGGACTTATCTTGAACGAAATGACGAGCACACACAACAGTGTTAAACAAACTAATAGCAATTATGTATATGGTTATAGCCTAAAGGTAAAGCGCCCCATCGGTGGGTCCATTTGCCTATTTCTCTTTCCAGTCAGGACACCACGACTGGTGTATTAAAGGCCGTAGTATGTGCTTACAAAATGTCACTTCCAGTTAATGGAAACATGCAGCGGATTTCCTCCCTAGGACTAAATGTTAAGATTGCCAAATGTTTGACATCCAGTAGCCGATGATTAATAAATAAATTTATGATAGTGGCGTACTAAACAAAAGAAACTTTAAAACTAACGCAGCCGTCAACCCCACAAACACTGGACATTAGTATTCATTCAAAATGGCGATTAAAATAATGAAGACATATCCTAGTGAGAATGTTATCTTGCGCAACACATCACTAAATGTAAACGCTTCAACATGAAAGTGTTCTTGTGCTCTTCGTTGGTGTGTTTTATGTTTAATGTCTTATGTCATGATTATTCAGTTGTGGATTTGACCACACATACGACCTGGATGAAGTTTGTTTGTGTATTTGTGCGTGTGTCTGCGTGTGTGTCTGCGTGTGTGTGAGGATATGTGTGTTTGTGCGGATATGCGTTTGCGTGCGTGGATATGCGTGTTTGTGCGAATATGTGTGGGTGGATGTGTGTGTGTGTGTGTGTGGATCTATGTGTGCGTGGGTTTGTGCGTGTATATGTGTGTAATTGCGTGTGTGCGTGTGTGCATGTGCGCGTGCTTGTCTGTGTGTGCGCTCGCGCGCGCGCGTGTGTGTATGTATGTGTGTGTGTGTGCGCGCGTGTGTGTGTGTGTGTGCAGAAAAAAAAAAGTTTGAATTTTAGAGATGCATAATCAAAATTATACAATTTTGGGAGAATGACGCCACTAGCTGTAATAGGGTAAATGTATATAACCCAGTTTCAAATATAGGTCTTCCTTACAACAACAGCAGCAACAACAACAACAACAACAACAAAACCCACCAAAAAGACGTCTTTTCAAATATTCTGTTGAATTGGTCATCTTTATGACATTTAAAATAGTCCAGTAGTTGTGCATTGTGTGTTCATGTAATTACTAAGTAACGGAATTTTGAGGTTGTCTTGCAGTTACGTGGACATGGGAACATTCTAAAACAAAATGAGACGATGTTCTGGCCTACGGGTGGATACGTCAGACGTTTTGTAGTTAAAATCTATACATTTTTCTCATTGACTTATCAAGTGACTGTTGGTTCAAAAAGTGACAGTCACTTGCGATGTTTTACTATTTCATCACGTAATTGATTCTGAAATATGTTTTGCCTTGAATTGCCTTGAATTAATGATGATGTGCAGCTTCAATCAAGTCTAGCGTATTTACACGGTATTTCTTTGGCCCATTCCTTTAAATGCGTATGACAATCAGCATTATCAGGAAGTTGATCTACTGGTTGATGGGTGCTGGGCTTGTAGATGACTACTCCACTCCGAAAACTCAATGATTAAATAACTTCTTTTAGTTGGCACCTGTAATATTATGCCCCATTGGGCTATTTCCGTTCCAGGCAATGCCCTACAACTGGTTTAACAAAGACTGTGGTGTGTACTATCCTGTATATTGTATGGTGCATATACAAGATTAATGTATGCTAATCGAAAAGTGTAGCCCATGAAGTGGCGACAGCGGGATTCCTCTCTCTATATATATGTGGTCATTAACCATATGTCCGACACCATCTAACGGATACTAAAATGTGTTGAGTACGTCGTTAAATAAACGAGGTCTTACCTTCTGTAATAGTAAGGTGTGTTGGATATTTCTCATGAAGATAAGTGCGGTGTAGGTAGCCTAAGAAAAGTGGGGCTGTATCATAAATAGAATCATGACATAGTAATGTAGGGTAATATTCGGGGAGTGAAAAAAACAAACAAAAACAAACGTCTCAATTAAAAAAACAAAATGTTGTTCTTATATTCAGAATACCGTCCAGATTTACGTCAAAATGTAATTCTACCTCAGACGAGCTGGAGCACGGACGTAACATTACTTTGTGTGATTGAAACGACGAAGGGTGGCACGATTCTAACGCTAATGTCATTATGTGTTATAGGCCACACGTTACTGAATTGTGGGCGATGTTACAAGATGTAGCTTAGCAAACAAATCCACTGATCGTCATTCCTGTATGTTTTTAGTATATTTCAGACATATCCTCAAAATGAGGGACCGGCCTCGGTGGCGCCGTGGTTAGGCTATCGGTCTACAGGCTGGTAGGTACTGGGTTCGAATGTTCAATCCAGATACTGATTCCAAACCCTAAGTGAGTTTTCCGCAAGGCTCAATGGGTAGGTGTATACCACGTGCACCGACCAGTGGTCCATAGCTGGTTCAACAAAGGCCATGGTTTGTGTTATCCTGCCTGTGGGAAGTGCAAATACAAGATCCCTTGCTGCTACTCGGAAAGAGTAGCCCATGAAGTGGCGACAGCAGGTTTCCTCTAAAAGTCTGTGTGGTCCTTATCCCTATGTATGACACCATATAACCGTAAATAAAATGTGTTGAGTGCATCGATAAATAACATTTATTTATTTACTTTTATAATTATAGTATATGTAGTTTCTTTAACGATGCCTCAACACATTTCATAAACTACAACTATGAAGTCTAACATAATTATTTCGACACTTCGGGGGAACGAGAGAGGAAGGTATGGAGATAAACGAGGGAGGGAGACGAGGATCCGTTGTGCCGCTGCTGCTTGACAGGCTAATCCTTGTAAAAGTAAACAAGCGATTTGTATATGCATTTTCCCCATAGATAGACAGTGTATGCCACAGCCTTTGACATATCAGTCGTGGTGCACTAACCGGGAAGGAAATATTCCAAGTACACCGATGGCGATTTATTCTGCGTCGACCCACGGCACCTCAAGCGAGTACTCTACCACTGAACTGCATCCACCCGTCTGTTGTCGGTATGTATTACAAACATGTTCTATGGATCTCATTGGTGACAACAACGGAATCCCCTTGCCGTAACTGTATAAGTCTTTCGATTTAGTAGTTTTCCTATATCTTTATTATTGCTTTACGCCAATGTTGCATGCGTTTCTGTATATATAACTAGCATTTAAAAATATTTTTTTTACAATTATCGAAATGCTGTCGTGGCGACCATGTAACACCACACACCATATACATTGAAGTGAACACACATAGAAACGTGACACAACTTCATAGACATACAACTGAAGCGAAAGCGCACACACATACAAATCAGGTGGGGTTTTTTTACACCAGAAAACAACATAAACAACTGAGAATTTAATTTGTATAATGTTTCATTTGTTTATAAAAAGTAGTGCCCCATTCCTAGGATTTTGATTAGGGCGCGGTCCTGTACATTCACATACGCACGCACGCACACACGCACACACACACTCACAAATAAAGACTACTTTTTAAATCGGGAATATAATATGATTGCAACATATGAATATATCTCAAAATATCATCACTTTGTAAAAAACAAAAAAACAAAAAAACAAAAACAAAAAAAACAAAAAAAAACGACAAACTCTCTCAAACACACAGACAGACAGACAGACAGACAGACAGATAATTTTTATTCATTATAACACTACAGTTCTGATCGACTGTCTATTATGTAATATGTGTATTTATAATCGCACGTCGATCCATACTACCTGACTTCAAATACCCAGTGAAAATGTTCGACAGCTTAAGCACTTGACAACAGACACCGTTTTTGTTTGTTTTCCTGCTTAGTCACCTATTTAAATATGTAATACATATCACAACATTCAGTATAAACTTTGTTTCATAAATCTGCCAACTGAGACACGACCTCCAACACACACAAACACCTGAGCAAGATGGCATTATAAAGGCCAGCTATATATCAAACTAGAACTATGTTTACTTTTACTTTGCGAAAATCATAAAGTGTAATCTACGTTTTTGATACTGAAAGAACATTGCACCACCCCAGTCACGTTTTGTGTTTTGTGTTTTGTTTAACGACGCACTCAACACATTTTATCTACGGTTATATCGGCGTCGGACATATGGTTAT
>JAECMU010120640.1:0-14955 GCA_016106625.1 Dracogyra subfuscus
TTCTTTTGGAAAGTGTTTCTAGTCTTCAAAAGTCGGCTAATACACGGCAATATACGGTATACAGCAGCAGTCACGGATTGCATCATCTTTTGTTTCTGTGTGCGGTGGGAGATTAAACACGCTTCAACGATTTTACTTTTTGCTGTCCAGTGAATAAATTAATTACTTGTGTGCAGTGATATGTTGTTACAGGTTGAATTATTTATTTTTCTGTTGTGATTTATCAGTTCTAAATTATTTTTCACTGCATGGTTACGATAGTAGATGTTAGCATTGTTGCAATGATTGAGATCGTGATTACAGTGTTTGTAATAATTGAAGGGAAAACAAATACAATGAACAAGAAAAACATAAGAGTCTAATTAGAGTCTATTTGTTGACAGTATTATTGAAATCAATACTGCTGGACAAAAAATGACTTCGGCTTATACACGAGGCCGATGATTTTGTACTAGATATTTAGGGTCAAACTAAGGGGTCGACTTATCCACGGAGTCGGCTAATACACGGCAATATACGGTAACATTTTACGTATTTATTTAGTGTTTGGAATATTAGGAATTCTTGTGTGAGTGTAATAAAATATTTTCTTCTGTTCGTTTCTAGCTGTTTGCAGTCCACGAGAAAATGTGTCTCGTCTTCGACTGCCTCTTTGCAAAACTTGCAGAGTCAGTCTTTTCTGAGAATACTGTGATACCGTTCTCTTTCGAGGTGGTGTGCACATATTCTAAGTTTAGTTAAATGTCTCCTTAGGCAGGGCTTCTAGAATTTTTATAAAATCCACTAGCCATGGGATCAGTGATTAAATGTTTTTACTAGCCATGATTAAAAATTCACTAACCCTACTTTACTTTAAATTAATACAATTTTACTAAATAATAGTAATAATCAGATATGTCACCTAAAAGGGAGGCAGAGTTTAAAAACACTCACATTTTGGGGGTTGGGGTGGGGGCAGAATATTCATATTTATCCTGCAACCAGTGTTCCTACTGGCTTGTTATGATGACCTGTTAAAGCAAAGTCATAACAGTATACTAGCATGTTATGACTTTTGACGTCACATACAAAGAGAACTACGTTTCTGAGGAATGTTGTCCTCTGACCCCATATGCCATTCCATAAGAAATGTAAAATAGCAGTAAATACAAATAACTTTTAGTTTTGCGATAACAATACGAAACTTGTATATTTATTTATGAATTAGAGTTCAGAAACGCTTTTTTTAATGTGACAGAATGTAGCTAGCATCTTACAAATAATGACTTCATGTATTTTGCATGAAGTCATACAGCAAAAGCCTTGCTAGGTAGACCATACTCGCTTTGCATACACAGAACAGGAATAAATCATGATTTTGCAAATATTCCTGTAGGATTGCAGGATAAAGGGAATAACTGGTTACTGTCTTAAGATATCGGCTTTATCCTGCTCAGGTTGAATGGCGAATGCAGGATAAAGCCAATATCTTAAGACAGTAACCAGTTATTCCCTATTTACAAAATAGACGTAACTGCAAAATTTGACATAACAAAATGCACTAGCCGTCAGGCATGGCAATAGTAGTTATTTACTAGCCCAACATTGAATACCACTAGCCATGGGAGTGGGGCTACCATAATCTAGAAGCCCTGCCTTAGGTTACTATTATTTAATGTTTCGAGGTACAGGGCAAATTAGTCACGGGTGGTACGCACCTCTTGAGGAAGAACACTGAAGCCTTTAGGTAGAGCAACAGCATGGACTTTGGTTTCCTGATACACAGTCATAGCATCAATCATACTGGTTGTCATGACAACAGTAGTAGTGTCTGGAGATATCGTGTTCCATCCAAACAGTCCTATAGGCCCGGATCTAGTTTCAAATAAACAAAAACAGTAACATATACTGGGATTTCCTGTAATTAAGTCCTGGAAAATAAACACCTTGAAGAATATAAAGATTTTAACTGAAACTAGGACTAAGGCTTAAATTAACTTGTTTTTAAACTTCTTATAATAAAAACAAAAGGTGCAAGTTAGCAACTGAGTACACAGAAATTGTCGTTTCATGACAACTTTAGTCACATGTATTTCGGATTAGTCCAATTGGAGTGGCTACTGGAAAATACACAAATAAAAAAAAGACTAATTGTCGATCTGTCTGCTCGTCATGATAACACGTTCCATATCAGCATTAATGAAATAACTGACAAACAACTATGTTCATTATTATATGTTTAAGTAGATGTTTTGTTTGTTTGTTTGTTTGTTTAACGATGCACTCAACACATTATAATTACGGTTATATCGGCGTCGGACATATGGTTATGTCAAGAAAAAACCCAGTGGTTAACTGACGGGGATCGATCCTAGATCGACCGCGCATCAGGCGGGCACTGTACCACTGGGCTATGCTGCCCGCGTTTAGTAGATGATGCTATAAAAGTGATTCAAAACTTTGGTAGAAATTCTTTGCTGTGAAAATGGACATTAGTGATGCATTTAAACTACTTCCAATTAGAAAAGACCAGTGGCACCTATTTGGGATTAGATGGAGGGTCTTGTTTTACTTTTACCACAGGTTATCATTTGGATGTCGTTCTAGTCCAGCTTGGTTTGACAAACTATCACAGGCTACTTTGAAAAAGAAAAATGGTGGTCTCAGACACTTTTTCATAGCTGAATGAATGAATGTTATTAGCAATATATAGGGATTGGGGTGTACGAGTTTAAAATCTTATCACAAATTCAAAATAAAACAATTCAATCTATAAAAATAACCAACACCAGCAATATGTGCGGTTACTACAATGTGCAGCCTTAGAACGGAAGGTGCCCCAAAACATAATGGAGGAAACAACAAACTAACAATGGACTTCCAAGTATCCATGCCTACCAGTAGTACGTGGATGGATCATTCATAGATTGTTTGTCATGCTGCATAATTTGTTTACATTGTAGTGTTTGAAACGGTGTAAAGGTCGATTTATGGACGAGTATAAACGATGGACTAATGGATGAGTATGAACGATAATTTGACCGTACATATACACTTTGATCCAACCTGCAGTGGCAGCAGTCAGCAAACTAACAGACATTTTATTCTGGGGAATTCTTCTACTTATTTATCATTACATGCCAACAATAAAAATGTATACCTTTACGGTGTTCCATCCCAAGTAGGACATTTGAATCATTATACGTGAGTACTCGTTCAGCCATGTAATAAAACTTTTTATTTAAAAACATGATATTCGAGTTAAAAAATAAAGTTGTTTCCAATTTGTATCTGATAAAACTTTGAGAAAAGCAACAGTTTGTAGTTTTGAGGTAACAATGAACTCACCGGGGAAGAACATCTGTGGTAGTTTTAATGACTTCATCATCAGACATTTTGAGCAGAAGTCTTTTCATTCCAGCCATTGAACACTGCCTGTTATAGATGGGAAACAGCAGTGACAGAGATGTCATATCATAGCGCACACAATATTTATTCATCGTGGAAACAGTGAGTTTCTGTAACGAAAAAAAAAAGGACATGCATAAAAAGCAAAGTCTGAGGCTTAGATAAAGCAATAATTATTGTTCACATAGATGCACTGTGAACTTTTGTTTAGCAAACATTTCATATAAAACAAAGCCAAGGAGTTTATATAAGAGAATCAATCGCAAGTACACATCACACACAAGTTCAATGTGTTTCTCCAGTCTTTTAACAGAAGTTTGTAAGTGTTCTTTGCTTAAAAAGACCACTACAAACACTTTTTCAAATCATCAGCTATTGGATGTCAAACATTTGGTCATTTTAATTTATCTTCGAGAGGAAGCCCACTACATTTTGTTTTAGTACGGGCAAGGGATCGTTTATAAGTACCATCCCACAGATAAAACACCACAGCTTTTGATATACCAACCGTGGTGCACTGGTTGGAATGAGAAATAGTCCAATGGGCCCACCGACTGCATCATTGGGCTACATTCCACCCATGTCATTTACCAAGTCTACAACCAACCAAATCTGAGAATCACTTGAACCGAGTTTCACTGTTTTAAAGCTGAATCAAACAACTGTATTTAGTCTCAACACAAAAAGTAATTAACAAAATTAAAGTTTTGTTGTAACACCACTACTAGAGCACACCAATTAATGAATCAGGGTTTGAACTTAACAGGCCCGATCGCCCCTGGCGACTGAAAACGACGACGGGCGACTGAAAACCCACAGTAAGGTTGCCCGCCTGGCGACTGATTTTTTAATATTTGTTTTCGTGTTTTTTCTTATATGTTGCAATATTGTTGTTTTTTTAGAAAATATTATTCGGGCAAGTGAAAATAGAACCGAGCAAGTGAAAGTGCTGTCACCACTTGCCCGGATGGCAACTCGAAAAAAAAGTTAAGCGCAGACACTGATGAATGATCTGCAAGAGGATTTCAAACACTTGGTATGTTTGCCATACAGACAAGATGTACTCTATTTTTCCATCAACAAAACTTCCTTGTAGACAGGACAGCTTATACCATCGTTTGATAAACCAGTAGTGGGACACTGGTTGTCATGGGAAAAACCTAACGGATCCACCAGAGGTCCAAAGGAACAGTCAACCATGACCGTACATCGAGTAAGCTTACTGACATAATAATGTTCAGACTTTCACAAAGTGACAATGTTGTTCCACTGAAAGCAGGCTCTCACATTTCACACAAATTATCGTTTCCGGTACCATGTCGGTAAAATCACGCAACCAAAATTCCAATATTCCCCTGTACAACTATTCAATGCAAATAATATATTTATAACATAAAATTATTTTTAAAGAACAGTATGTTTCCCATGACATTTTTAATCCTATGGCCTGTGAAAGACTAGTCTACAGGAATGGTACCTCACAATCGAAGTCATCAACAAGCTTGTTAAAATCATCATCACTCAGATCTGCAACGGGCTTGCCTCTCATCCACAGATCCCTCGTCTGTCTCGAATCCAGGTCAAGTTTTTGAACCGAGTCAACGTCCTTGAAACACTCATAGTCCTTCCTGCAGTTCAACAACAATCAAAGTGGAAATGATGACTTTAAAATACTACTCAGATTAATTAACTTCCACTCTGGAAAATATGAAATGTTGAGAAAAGACACACAAACTATTCTGCAAAGATCTCTAGATGTATGCTGAATAATGTAAAACATCAAGTGATTAATGGTTCCCTATACTTAGATTATGCAGGGCCATAATGATACCATATGCGGTCAGATGCTGAGGGGAGATAAAAATGACTGTGAACTAGTCTCAGGGGAATGATGGGAGCGAGAGTGAAGAATAGAAGGAAATGTTTTATTTAACGATGCATTCAACACATTTTATTTACGGTTATATGGCATCAAGGCATATGGTTAAGAACCACACATATATTAAGAGGAAACCCGCTATCACCTATTCATGGGCTATTCTTTTCAATTAGCAGCAAGGATCTTTTATATGAACCACCCACAGACATGGTAGTACATACCACAGCCTTTGTTACACCAGTTATGTATGGAGCACTGGTTGGAATGAGAAATAGCGAGAGTGAAAGCGCTCTTTAAACGCACTCTGTCACAGATGGTTGACCTAATTATTTACCTAACAAGGCATTGTATGACAATATATACATTTGATTTGTACCTAAGTACCTAAAAGTACTTTATTGGACCATCTACATAACCAACATATCACACTTTATAAAAATAATTGAATTATGGGTATGGTCCATAATTCTAAGAAAAATAATGGCTATTTGGAAAGCAGATGTGTGACATATTATTTTGAGTCACGTTACGGGCATTCCCCGATTAACCACACTGCCAAAACAATTTACCAAGCTCATGCAACGAGAACGCATGACCGTCCTATGCAACGTAGGGTAAACAGAAAAAACAACAATAATGAAAATAAGTTATTAAAAATAATAAAAACATGTACTGAATGATAATAAGCTTATAAATTAGTTTATTTTAGCAACAGACGCATGTTAAACGTTGACAATCCCGACTAGTTAGGCCTTTGCATATACAGATAAATTTATCATTAGTCATACGCAAAAAACTCTAATAATCTGGATCACGAACACCTTCATTTTCCACCTTGTAAAATTCATTATTATACAAAATATGCCATAACAGCTGACTTGGGATAGGAAATGTTACATTTTTAAAGAATACGCTGAACTAGATGATATACATATATATGATGTGACTATATATACGAAGGCCGTGCATAGATCCTCCGCTAACGAGGGCTGGCTATATTCACAGCAAACATGTATATAGGCGGTAAATAAGTATTTTATTCATTCATATTACTGAACTATCAGGAACAGGAGGAATACATACTAAGTACTGTACGAACAGAGTGTTTTCTGGACAGGGGAGGGGAGGGGTACGATACATGAATTTAGTGGACCCTTTTGTGTACGTTTTCCATAGACATATGAATAGCATAATATTGCCCGTACAGAACTATCAAAATAAATAATAATAATAAAAAGATAATATTAATAATAATACACAATTATTATTATTATTAGCCAACTATACCTTTTTACATATGGATCTAACAGCAGCCCGTTGGAGTTCATATCCAGCTGACATTTCATTCAAATAATCAAAACCAACCATTGGACGACAAAACATGCGACAGTACACTGGGTTTTTTATTACACTATACATTTAGCCAAATGACCACTTTGCGAACCAGACAAAATAATTTGATAATAATAATAATAATAATAATAATAGTAATAATAATAATGGTGAATTCATGTTCTGAATGTTTATTATTTTTAACAATTATTTTCATTATGAAATTAATAATATATTTTTCATTATTTGCCATGTGTATAGCCGGCCTCCGTTTGCCAAGTCTCTATATACGATGATCGTTTATATAAAATTCAAAAATATATTATACGGTTGTCGTATATAGCGCCACATTACCACGAATCTATTTTGCCATAATTTTTTAACTTATAAACCTGAAGAGTTCTAACTTTTTAAAATTAAGCGTGTTATGGAATTCCCTCGATCGTAGTTCAAATAAAATGTTTTGGTTCACACAGTAACTAGGTTTGGTATTCCAAATGAATGTAATTTCCATTTATAATCCGTATTTAGAGAAATAAGGCCCACTAAATCCGTGATTGTGTGCCTTTAACTGGCGAGGTCTATCAATGAGGAGTTAATTCATTCAATTACAATGACTGTTTATGAGTTTTACCAAAATTTCCCCTAATAACGTCAGTAGTAGGTGTAGCCTGACCTCTGATCAATGGCACTCACCCCTCTCCCAATGTGTCAAAACATCACAATTAGACTACTTAAAAATCTTTCATAATGCCCTAGGCACCTCTCTCAGTCAAGTGATATCCTTTCTTCTTTGCCACAGGTAAGAAATCAGGGGAAGTTGATTTTTATTTTGTTTTCAGCTAGAAGAATTAGTAATTTCATACAAATTTTTTTTCAACAGATCCATACCTGTTAAAATATTTGGGAGTTTAGTCCCATATTAAGCAGAAAATGTTGTTTACATGTTGGTATATCTTTATTTTTTGTAAGTGTAACAATTCTGTTTTATTCAGATCTCACCATGATTAAAAGATCAACCGAACAAAGAATTTTACCACTTGTCAAATGCACATAAAGAAATTACCATTGAATGTGTTAAATTTATTGTATATGAAGCAAAAGCACAAACTGTTCATCAATGACCGTATTGAAATTATATATTCACTTAAATTAGACAATTTAAACTCAAACTCCTCAGAAAGCCCAGTTTGTGAAGATGTTGTAAACACAACTGAAAATCCTGATTATTGTGCAACATACTAATGACACCTATTTGATTAAAGCAGAAACACACAAATACACAGCCACTAATTTGATGTTTTGTGTTTGTCAGATTTACTTTCTCTTGTGCTTCCCGAGCAGCAACACATTGTCCATTAACTCCTGCCAGCCGCCGAGCCGGCCACACTGCTCACATAGAAAGTGACCTGCAACAAGAGATAAAGCAGTGAAGAAAACGACAACTTATTAGTAAAAAATGTACCCATACTTCTTTTTGAAAATTAAACTAAACACTGTTTATACCAGATATTCTTTGATTTAAAATTCTATCTTAATTCTTTTTTTTATATTTATCTTTTGTACACAACTGTTTGGATACAGAAATTACTGGAACATTTGTAGAGTTTTTAAAAAGGTGACACCATAGAAATTTATATTGCTTTACTTCTTATTTAATTTCCTTATTTAGCAATAATCAATTCAGTTTTATAATCACATAATATAATAATAATATATGTCATATACAATTACAGACAGCAGTAATTTTTGTTCTGCAGCTCAGAAGTGCTATTGGTGATGCCCCGACCAATGACAATTTATGTCTCAATGGCGGTGATGCCCCGACCAATGACAATTTATGTCTCAATGGCGGTGATGCCTCGACCAATGACAATTTATGTTTCAATGGCGGTGATGCCCTGACCAATGACAATTGATGTCTCAATGGCGGTGATGCCCCGACCAATGACAATTGATGTCTCAATGGCAGTGGTGCTCCGACCAATGACAACTGATGTCTCAATGGCGGTGATGCCCCGACCAATGACAATTGATGTCTCAATGGTGGTGATGCCCCGACCAATGACAATTGATGTCTCAATGGCGGTGGTGCTCCGACCAATGACAATTGANNNNATGGCGGTGGTGCCCCAACCAATGACAATTGATGTCTCAATGGCGGTGATGCCCCGACCAATGACAATTGATGTCTCAATGGCGGTGATGCCCCGACCAATGACAATTGATGTCTCAATGGCGGTGGTGCCCCGACCTATGACAATTGATGTCTCAATGGCGGTGGTGCTCTGACCAATGACAATTGATGTCTCAATGGCGGTGATGCCCCGACCAATGACAATTGATGTCTCAATGGTGGTGATGCCCCGACCAAAGACAATTGATGTCGCAATGGTGGTGATGCCCTGACCAATGACAATTTATGTATCAATGGTGGTGATGCCCCGACCAATGACAATTTATGTTTCAATGGTGGTGATGCCCCGACCAATGACAATTGATGTCTCAATGGTGGTGATGCCCCGACCAATGACAATTGATGTCTCAATGGCGGTGATGCCCTGACCAATGACAATTTATGTCTCAATGGAGGCAATTACTGTTTTATTGTATTTCTAAATACTGCAATACAAGCTGCCATCAGCACGATGGAAACTCCAAAGTGTACCATGTACTCAATGTCCTTTATTACAAATCAGTAATATCGCCTACCTTTATGCTTCACTTCAAATGTTTTTAACCACGAACATTTTCAATTCAACCTAAATGGTTGCAACCAATAAATGAAAAAAACTTCAGAAAATAGATGAATACTGCACCTGTGGTCATATTAATGTAGAGTTTCTGCTTGTTGCACTCCTTCCCCTTCAGTTTGGAAATCTTTGGACATGACGATATGAAACATGTGTATCCTTGTTCAAACTTCATCCCTGAGGCTGCCAAGAATTTCTGAATGTCGAGCGGTGTAACAACCTGCTCTTCCTTCACCTCCACAGTCTTGGTGAAGTGTCTCACAGGGACAACGGCAGTGTGCAACATGTGAAGTGCAAGTAAACTATTTGTCAGGCCGTGTCTACCAAACAACAAATCACAGGAACGGTTCTTAAACACATGTTGGGGCCAATGTTTAACACAAGTATGTTTTGAATGATTTTTGTATTTGGCTAAAACAGATAACATACATTTACAGGAATATTCTGGCATGATGCATGTTTGTAAAGTTACTGTTGAAGTTAATGGTAATTGTTGAAACAAACAAGTCTTATGCAGTTGCAGACATCTGTAAAGATTCACATGATCACATTTAGTGTCTGCAACCTTGATATTAGCATTCATTTTGACAGTCACACCCGGAGTCTTCCTACAGCACTGTTTATTTTCACTCTGTGAGGGAAACTGTCCAGGAACAACCAAAGTAAGTGGCTTGTGTTCTGAGGAAGGAAAAGTCTCTCCATTTTTCAAATCTCTGATACTAGTGATAGACGTTTTCTCTTGTTCGAAATGTAAGTGGCCTGTGCAATATGTAGTGGTTACCGATGAACTTGTTTTACATACTTCACCAAACAAAACAACACATTTCCATTTTCTTGATAAACCAATTCTCATGTATAAACAGGACATGACCTAAACTCTTAGATACTACCTCTGTGATACTACAGTAGTTACAGTGCAGACCTGAAACAAGTAAATAAAAAGAGATACAACATAAATATATATGTATGGTATAAATGGGGGGGGGGGGAGGAGAAGCAATACAAATTTATGAAACTATTATGATCAGGGATTTTTCAGGTTGTGTGAGTTAATTTTAATAATATTTATAATAATCATTTAAATTAAAACAAACAAAAATGAAAGTAAAAATTAAAATAAATATATCCCTTAAAATAACTAATGACCTGCAATAATAATTAAACAAAGGATGTGTTTTAAAGAAGCAAAAAAACCCACAACAAACATTTGAAATAACTAATGGCATTTAATAATAATAATAGTTTTTTTTTTAAATACTGAAGGAAATAATTTTTTAAAAGTAAATAAATGAAAGCCTTAAAGGAATAGCAGTGGCAGTTCCAGAAAACCCCAACAACATGAGACGGAATGCCACTGTACAGTAAACTAAAATTTGAGCTGTATGCATTGGAAAGATGCATACCCAGACCACCAACACATACTGACACTTTAAGAAATGAAAAAGTGTTTAGTTTAGAGTTAATAATAATAATTAAAAAACCCTGATTATTACTGCTAACTGGGGGCAGGCATTTGTTTTATAGCTCGAGGTGAAGTTCTGACCAACTCCTGTATATAGCGGACAGTATAGCCCAGTGGTACAGTGCCTGCCTGGTGCGTGGTCGGTCTAGGATCGATCCCCGTCAGCTAACCACTGGGTTTTTTCTCGACACAGCCATATGTCCGACGCCGATATAACCGTAATATAATGTGTTGAGTGCGTCGTTAAAAAAAAAAATAAAAAAAAAAAAAATCCTGAATACACAGTGTAAACAAATGCAGTCATTTGATAACAAACTATTTTAAAAACTAAATATATTTCAATTTGCATTAAAAGAACGAAATGGGGTTATAGTATTTTTTTTCTCTTAAAAAAATCCAAAGAAAAAAATGCATATTATTAGGCCTATTGGTAGGGTATGTTGGAGCAAAAATGACCACTCACGATACCCAAGTGATACTTTTCTTTGGGACTTTTGGTCACTTTTATGATTTTAGATGGGAAAGTCTATTTAATCAAGAGAGTTACAGAATTATTTACAGCAATAAAGCAGGATGTCTTATACGTCCATTACCATTTTAGGGATGGCCAGTTATCCCACAATACCTTTTGATCTTAATAAAACAGTATTTTTGTTTTAAATCTAAATATACACCTGCCAATCAAACCACAAAAACAGGCCATGGAAAGAAAAAACAAATTAACTAAGAAAATACACTTGTCATTTCAGTACGTGAGTTAATTAATGTATGAACAAACATATATAATGATTATTTTGTCTCTTTTACAATGGTGGTTTATTTTATATTGAAAAATAATATATACTTATTGCTGGCTTACTGAGATGGATATTATTACAGAACATTGCAAAAATCAGGTACATTTGTTTTTTCAGTTCTAAGTAAGATTAATTCTTGACATGACACGTTAGAAGGTGTATTTACTGGGGTGGTACAAAATGGCTGCATCAATTATATATATAAATAGCCGTCACATTTAACCATTTTATTAATTAAATATAAGATTATACTTGTTGATATTAAAACAATAATGTGCATTATATATCATTGAATATGTGTACCAGTCCAAAAGCCTTGCACAAGCTTTGCTTTAAAGTAAGTAATGATCTGTATTGACAATTAAAAACAAAAAACAAAATAAAAAACAATTTTAATGGTATAAAGGCAATTCACAGAAAGCACAAATAAACACACAGCCTAAACAGAAAATAAATACTCAGTTCCATTCAGTTCCATTATAGGCCTACTGTATTTCTTTTTAATGGACATAAAATGCTTGATAATATCTTTCAAATGTTTCATCTTCAAAAATCTAATCCTGTAACGGTTACAAAAGGTATTGTAAG
The DNA here is from genome assembly GCA_016106625.1 of Dracogyra subfuscus. Lineage (NCBI taxonomy): Eukaryota > Metazoa > Mollusca > Gastropoda > Neomphalida > Peltospiridae > Dracogyra > Dracogyra subfuscus. Next base: position 12,199 of record JAECMU010120640.1, read on the forward strand.
TAATATTTTAGTCTTAACTTACAATGATTTGTCTTGGTGAACTAAATTTGGATAACTTAGTCGGGGTAATGCATGTCAATACTTTTTTTCAACGTCCACGGGGAGCTTCTTCTCTCTATGTTATAATGTAGCATATTTAACATGGTGGTGGACTTTTGGAGGTTGTCATTGGAAGATTTATTTTGTTAATAATAATAATGACATAAGTATTCAGTCGGGATTTAGTCAGTATGCAGGGAATAATTTGTACAGAAACAAATGGCTAGCAGTTGCTGCTAATCATTTTGTGATTTGATTAGCACATTTGTAAATTTAATTAGCAGTTTCCACGTAGGCTCATGCATGTAAGTTATAGACAGCACAATGAATCCCTTATGTCTTCAGGATGTATTCTAAGCAATACAATATACTGCTGAGTGTGAATAAATCATCATTTGATGTGTACCTTAATATAATGATTTGTGTACCTTAATATAATGATTTGTATACCTTAATTGAAAGTTCCAGTGTTGTCAGTTTTGATGTACATGCTAAGTATTAGAGGACAAAGTGTTCTTCAACTTTTAAAGCATTTATTGAAAGGAAACAGCAAATTCAGGTTATTATTACAAATATGTGCATACTCGAAAATATTAAAACTCATTTTCTTTTCATAATGTATCCACTTCTCATATGGGTCAATTTCACGAACCCACACATTTACCGTTGACAAATTAACAACAATTTTGATCTATGTTTTGCACAAGTGACGTCGCCACAAACGCTATTTTTAGAACAGAGAAAGTCAACTACTGGTATTAATTCCGAGTTTTATCAGGGTTCATACACTTAGAACATTTTTATTTTCCAGGACTTTTAAGCACCATTTTGGGTTTTTTTCCAGGGCTTTATTACATTTTTCAAGGAGTCTGAATATATTACTTAGAAAATATTTTTTAACGGCACCCCAGTAAACTGTTTATTCAGTGATTGTTATGTTTCATCTAATCTAGGTATATCACATGGATGCTAAAATTGTAAAAATACATAAATAAGAAAATATTGTAGTATGCAGATTTTCGTTTGACTGTGTGTGTGTGTGTGTGTGCGTAGGTGTCTTAATGCTGGATCTTACAGCAAAATACTCCATAACCATAATACGTACATATATAATCACATTGTGTAAATGTTTTTGAGGGTTTCAATTATTTTTGGTCATGATTTAGAATTATATAACTTTATATAGATGGGACTTTTTGATTGCACCAAAGTCAAGGTGAAAGGTCCAAAATATATATGCCCAAAACAAGCAGGCCCAAATTAAGTACCATATAAACAATGTTATATGCGCACCTCAAAAATATTTTTTTCTCAATACCACTAAAATATTAAGCTTAATTTGACTGATATAAATTCAATTGGATTTCAGCAAAATCTTTACCAGCTGTTTACATTACTATACTAACAAGATCTAAGACTAAGAGTGCTCAGAACACACACAAAAACCCAGTTGTGCTCAAATTAATTAAATCTAAAACCATGTTAGAATAATAATCCATCAAAGTATTTAACAAACAAATAAAAAATAAAACACTTGCAATTCATTTAAAAATAAACAATCAACAGTGTACTCGGGTGTCGTTACATAAAATAAATAAATAACATTTTATGTTTACGGTATTATATATTATCCAGATGTTTAAAATGTAAAAAACACAACAAAAAAACACACTCTTCTACCCAAAGCTATCAAGAAAAAGAGACAGTAATGTTTAAATACCAGTATTATCAACATCTATTATTTCAACAACAACAAAAATTATATTTAAAAAAATATATATATAAAAAATGTTTTAAGTCACAAAACATCTAACATTAATGAATACATTTACAGTACACCATTTATAGGTCATTGCTTATAGAGTACATGTAGGTACTTTAAACATTATTTATTTGTGTGTGTTTTTAAAAGTACCTAATGACAAAATTACATGGTTTATTTTCAGTAATAATTATTTTAAACTCACTATAGTGACATCGTGTTTCAAATACAAAATTTACTGGAATTATCCCCGTTTCCGTGAGTAACTAAATGTCAACCACAGTATGCATTGATAGCACAACAACAATCTCTTGAAGTGGACTCTCTGTTAAAATCAAGTTATATCACAAACAATCAAAACTAAGCTATAAAATGATTATTTGAGTAGTTAATTGGTCGCTTTGATGACGTGCCTTGATATGTAGATACTGTTTTGCTGTGTATTGGGTCGTCTGAGATCAAAAGAATATGTGTCAGGGCTAGCCCTGGGTTGCTATTTTTGTTCGCCAAAAAATTCGCCAATCTTCAATTTCTTTCGCCAATCTAAATATATATTCGCCAGTAACATCTTTACATTTCAGTCAAAATATTTTGTTTTTAATCTCGTTCATTATGACAATATAGAATGTGCTAACATGTACTTATTATTTAGTTTAGGTCTTGTAATTTAATAATGAAATGCTGCTGATGTTTAGGGCTGCCTGTAGCCCAGTAGTAAAGCATTTGTATGATGTGCGGTCAGTCTAGGTTCAATCCCTGTCGATGGGCTCATTGAAGTTAGTGCATCACAAAAGAGACAATTTTTTTTTTTTTAAATACCTGCCCGCATTATGTTTTGCAATGATGCCAATACTCGCCCCTCTAAAAAAAATTAATACTGTATTGTTCCTATCTGTAGCGCCCCCTCTAATATAAGCGCCCCCTATGATCACGAGAAATGTATCATGAAACGGTAC
>JAECMU010120641.1:0-12135 GCA_016106625.1 Dracogyra subfuscus
CTCTCTCTCTCTCTCTCTATTTAAACTATGGATACTGTATTATAGTGTGTATCACACATTATTTATCTTTAAAGAAAAGAAGAAAAAAGGGGAAAAAAGGAAAAACCTTATTATAAAACAAATTTCGACAATACCTGATGAAATATAATATTTATTTGACAAGTGACACCCTTCGTTAGCGGCAACATCATTTACAGTTTATCGTTAGATTTTAGTTTTTCCTTTTCTTTTCTTATCTTTGTTGTTTCGTGCGTCGTTAAATAAGACATTTCCTTTCCTTCATTAAGGTCACACCTAATCAGGCTGCCATTATTGTATTACAATTTATTTAACGTTGGGCGTAAAATAAACAAAGGAAAACGAAAACAACCTGAAAACATCATCGAGTGTTTTTTCTGCTAAAGGAACTCTGTGACGATCAGATCCTGCCTGGGAGCCAGATCAAATGTTGTAACTGTGACTTCCGGAAAGCGAAAAGAAATTCTGAAAATGTCAGTGATCGGATCCTGTTTTGTGGCCAGATGTTGGAATCATTACCATAGGAACGGGAAAAGGAAGTTCAGAAAACGTCAGCAGTCTTCTGCTTTGAAACTGACAACATATTTTCAAAGTGAAAAAAAACCCCACCACTTTACAGGACTTTCTAGTACTGGAAAACAGCTTCCCAAAATTCAGGGATGTTCAGTTTAATTTAAGGACGGGTACGAACCCTTTAATCAGCAAATGAAGGCATTGTGACACTATCTTTCATCTTTCACCCCAAAATTACCAGTATTAATAAACCCATAAAGTGTGGGTGAGATATTTGCCTCGAGGCATTTAAGGATATAAGAGATTTTTAAATGGGCATTTTTTTAAGATGTTACCGACTAACAGAGACTTTTAACAATTGTAATTACATATCAAATATATTTGTCTGCATAAAATATTAGTGGCTGTATATTAAACGTGTTTCTGATTGTTGTAATATTTGTACTAGGTTAAATTTCATGTTATTTTCTATAATGTTGTCTTTTCATACGTACAAAATTATTTGAAGACAAAATCCAGTTTGGGCTTTTTACAAATATTCAGACGACCAGAAACACATTGAATATAGAGGCACTGATATTTTAAAGAAAATATATTTAATATGCAAGTTTAATCGTAGAAATATTTTATTAGTCGTAACCATCTTACATTACAGCAAATATGATTACGGGACAAGGCAGGAGGACACATGTAATGGACTGACATGCGGATACGTGGCCACAAAAAAATATTTAATAAAACATCGAGACAGACATCAGCAGCTTACAGCTATTTGTTCAACACACCGTCAAGCTCGCACCCGGTGACTAAAGTTCACCACACTGGAGAAGCACTCAACACAGTGGACACTCGCCCATGGATAACCGAGGTAGACATACAATAACGAAACTGAGCAAACTGTCAGAGCAACTAATACTATTATCCTGTTCAACTATTTAGATCCAAAGTTTTTTTGCAATGTTACGTTTATTTCCTATTCGATATTTGTTTTCTTTGTATTTACATGAAAACAAACCCAAACCCCGACAGGTTTTATATACAAATCATCACATAAAATGCACGAAGTTTACTTAATTCCACTTTTTAAAAATCTCTGTGTGTTTTGAATGCACGTTATTTCTCCTATAAATAACTAAGGTCATTTGCATATCAAAAGCATCATTCTATAGTGCGTTTCAAACTAATGTTCGGTTATATCGTCCTATTCGCACAAATCGTAGTATGACCTATATTTAAGAAAATATCTGTAAACATGAAGCAGGCGCGGATTCAGGTGGGGAGTTCAAGTGGCAAAACCTCAGTTTGAACAAAAACAAATGTATCAAATATTATAATTATATTGTGGAATACACAAGCGCGTGCGCTGAAGGGAGAGAGAGAGAGAGAGAGAGAGAGAGAGAGAGAGAGAGAGAGAGAGAGAGAGAGAGAGACGTGATTTATGTAACGACGCACTCAACATATTTTAATCTATGTTTATATGGATATAGGGAGAGAGAGAAGAATATGGTATGCATGCGATTGGTGGATGTGTGATCCTCTGCACAACCCCAACCCCACTTAAGGCTTCTGTTGTATATGGAGCGGGACGTAGCTCATGGTAGGTCGACTGATAGATCCCACATGGTGGACCCATTGGGTTGTGTCTAGTTCCAGCCTGTGCACCACAACTGATGTATAAATGCTGTTGTATGTGCTATCCTGTCTATGGGATGATGCATATAAAACGTCCCTTATTGCTTATCAAAATTGCTTATCGGAAACAGTGGCCTATGTGGCGGTAGCGACTTTCTTTCTCACTGTCTTAATGGTCCTTAACCATTTTGTCTGACGCTAAAATAAACGTATAGCAAATGCGTTGAGTGTGTCGTTAAATAAACATTTCTCTCGTATGTATGTGTATTCTATATGCATTTCCAGTCGATTAGTTTATAGGTTGTTAGGTTGTTTGATAGTGAATGATATGAAAATAAATAGTGTTTGGTGTTAAAGAGTTCATGCATACATTAAAGTAATACTCCTGATGAACTCATTTCTTCATCACTATCTTCGTTACGGGGGACTATCACAGGGGGTATTTTATTTCTTATAAAACTATTTTGTTTTCTAAAATCTTCTTCGATCTTTATTACATGTTTAACTGCGTCAGCGAAGTGTGTAGGTGTGCCCTTTGACTCGACTCCAGATCAGTTCTATCAGATTGAGTTCAGAATGTCTTGGCGGCAGTCTTAGACACAAGTGCCCATGGCATTCAGCAATATCATCAGTAACAAATTGCTGTGCACAACACAAGTTCATCAAGAACTGGCTTTGTCATGTTACTCTCAAAAGGTATATTTTTGTTTCGTAGCCACAACTGAATTTCATCCTTTTGGAGGATATGAGATTGTATCACTATAAAGTCTCGAAAATAGTAGTAGGGGACGATCCCGCTTCCTATTTCTTCTTAATTGGGGTGGTCCATCATCCAGTGCTGCTAGGACAAGCTCAGACATGTAAATACTAAACACGAACAACCGTTGCCTTCTGTTCTGCAGAATGGCCGTCATACGAGTCACACAAAAAACAAGTCGACAGTCAGCCAGACAAATGATGTGGCGGCAAGGAATCTCGATAAAATAGAATCCAACCTGGTTGCGTAGGTTGTGAAAACGAGAAGCATTCCAGCATTCATTTAGTACGAATGGCTGCATACATCCCGGTAGAAAACTTCTTTTCACTGACTAAAACAACAAAATGAAGGATCCCCAAGTCGAGCACACAAAAGCACGTGCATTGTGCACAAGCGAAACAAGCACGTCTTACCGCGTCGATTACATATTTGTGAGTGTTCAGTGAAAATAACTTGTAATTAGCAAAACAAACAGATGCCGAAATGTCCCATTTTCCAACTCCCATAACAGCATGCATGCATATGGTCACAATATGAACTAGACTCGTACATCCTTTTAGTCAATGACTGATGTGTGCGGCCACAATTCGAGCTAATAATTTATTCGTATATATTCTAACTCAAGCAAAAGCAAACAAATGTAAGGAGTAATATGTACAAATTAGTTGACCTTTTCCTTATTATATAAACAACAAAAACATTGTGAAAGTTAAAATATAACTGTTTTAAAGTGGGAGAAATGTAAATGATCCGGAACATTTGTAAAACATGCATGCACATGATCAAAGTTGGTATGACATCACACATAATTTCAGTGAGAAAAACTATTTTAGATTGTGATTACCTGTTGGAACTCCTTTTACTTCCACTTCACACAGCTTCAGGACATGATTGCCTTCCGTCGCATACTTTTTGCTGATCTTGACGTATCTACCTCGCAGCGGTGGGTGACACCAATACATGACGGACCTGTCTACTGCCAGTGTTTCGTGGGTACACACGAGTGGCGCATCGTCATGTCGAGATTGTAGGACTTCGACATGGAATTCGTTAGAATAATGACCTAAAAGTTAAGGTCAAATTAGGCAACTGTTATTCAAATAAATAGCTACGGCCTGTCAATTAATTATTTTCCAATGGCAGCAAAGCTATATGCATTAACAATAATGGAAAAAATCCAAGGGATCTGATCACAACAGAAAGAAATAAAATGTTGCAGGTTTTCGTACTAAAAATCAATGTGCTCTAGTGGCTTCATTAAACAAACAAACTATCTTTATTTAACTGGCTGTAGTATTTATCTGAACAGGCGGGACAAGAACCAAATCACACCAGCAGTCTTTCCACTGTACACCAAAGTTTCAAAACGTCAATGCACAATATTGCAAAATAACATGGGGAAAAACCCTGAACAGAGGGCTTAGCATTACACAATACAAATCGTTTCAGTTATTACCAAATGACTAGAAGTAAATATGTGATATGTGAACCAATATATGTCGCAATTTGGAAGTATGGAGGACCATGATGAATGAACTCTCACCCAGAAGTATAATGCGTAGTGTGACCTTAAAGGTTCATGACACCACCGAGGCCGGTCACAAGAGTGAATAGTAAAGACATGGTTGCATATACATGTGGACGACAGTATGGCTTGACTTGAACAAATAGGTTCAAATCTAAGAATTCAAAATTGTAGAATATGTGGCCCTTTGTCTCTATACTCTACCCAACGAAATTCCATAAATTTGATTCAAGTTGACGAAAAAAAGAAGAAGAAAAAAACACGAACATTTCATACATATTTCTCCATAACTGAAATATGTTTAGAAAAGCTGCAATCTAATTAAAATTAGCTCCACTATTACATGTGGATCTAACAGCAGCCCGTTGGAGCTCATGTCCAGGTGACCTTTGATTTGCCCAAACAAAACTTTAGTATCAAAATCATGCCAGTCATTTAAAAAGAATTTGAACACATTCGGGTTTATGCCGAGGGTATACGAAATGATTCAGGTGAATTATGAAATATGCCAGAAACTAATGTAAGATAGTGAAATATATATAGTGTATAATTTCTTATATCTTGAAGGTCAGGATTTGCCTGCTTCATATGGTGGTGGAAATGCACTATGATTGTTTTATTTACTGCATGCATATTTCCTCCCTTTCTATAAAAAGAACACAACCAACCACTTTCTAAGGGCTTACATTATCATGTTTGGAAGGCTGGTGCCAGAGGGGGCAGCTTTCATGGTCATGTGACAAGTCCATGTCGAAAAGGGCCAAAGTTCTTGGTTTTTGGTGTGAATCTCACACAAGTCATTCCACTCTGGTCACCAAGCAATCAACATGTAGGTACTCGAGCCATTTTAAGGTTTGGACTCTGGTCGTGTGGGGTAAGTGATACTGGCATCACTAAGTATTATTTTGTAAATTCATTTATTTTTGTTGATATGTATACTATAATTTTCATAATTTGTACTTAAATGGTACATAAGTGGTCAGTCATTTTTATAAACAAATGTCCAAGTAGACCGTACCGTAGTGGACATACATATTTAGTATGCTTTTAAATAGAGGTGCCCTTTTTAGTTATACAACTTTACATAATTAGAATATTAAAAAAAATGTTTATCAGGATAATATTAAAGTAAAGATGCACTTCTAATAATAGAGTGACAGTTCTTATTAAGTGTTTAGAAATAATCTATTTTGTATTGTTAACTTGTTACTTTAGTGCCTGCCAAATTTATATGGGTTGAGGATGATTACAAATGTCTTATTCATGTTACTTCTTCTTGAAGCCATGGTTTAATGATATTGTGGAAATGTTGATATTAATGAGTACGTGTATTTGGTTTGATAAATAAAGCTTGGTTACTAAGCATCAATATTTAATTGATTAGCCTACACTTCTGTTGAACATGCATTTATATAACTGTTTTCTATTTTGTTAAATATTAGGGCTATACTTGGGGCTATACTTTGGGGGTATACACTACTTGTATACTGATTTATAGATCATGGGGATAAATTATCCTATATGGAAACCCCAGTGTTCTAATTCACTTATAACTATTTAACCTTATTATTAAAGCCCTTCAGATCCTGAACCTCATATTTGTTATATAAGATATAAGTATATTATGATACCCCCCCCCCCCCCCCCTTACACTAATTTCACCATAAAATTTGATATAAAGTTTGTTTCAAGACAAATAAACAACGTGATGTACGGTATAGCCATAAAATCTGTTTATACCAGTATACAATCCAGAGATTATTACTGCACTTTGCCCCAGGGTTTTTTCAGTGCTGAAATAGACCAACAAGTTCGCCTATTGCATAAATAGTCCAGCCCGATATTTTTAGAATGTGTATGCTCCCGAATAACGCAATAAAAGAGGAAGTGTAATTGGTCGATATTTAAATTGTTATTTATAGAAGAAATGTCACCTGGACATGGGAGTCGACACAATGCTGTTTTAATTTTAATCAGATTGAAAAAGCTGGTGGGTTACGGCTCACAATGAATCTAACATTGACCTTTGAATTTTCCTCAACCAGGTCACCACTACTATTTTGATTTGATACAGCCAAATATGTTTCATAATATGCACTATTAAACAACAAGGTGTCACTAGTCAGGATTCGAGGATGCTGGCCATTGATTTCAACAACAAACCAAATTACAATTATCTGTGGTTAAGAATGTGTTTGTGCTGCCAAACTCTCGGTTTCGAAACTAATGTAACACTTTTGTATTAATATACAGCATTTTAAAAACACAGCTAATGGCACATTCGGGGACTTCTAGTCCGCCAGCAGAAACCTTGATATATAGAGTATTCGTATTTTTTAATACGAACAATATCAACCGAATTTATGTTTATAGGTATTTATCGAGGCTATGCCGAAACTAATACCGATTCACTAGACGAGGTTGATAACACTTCTAAAATAATACTTTCATTAAATTTTTGGTAAATCACAGTACTAAAAACACCGCCATCGGTAATATGACGTCATCACGAATAGCACAAATTAGTTTAAGGTCACACATTTTAACTAAATATTTAAAAACGTTACGCTCAAGTATACAGGTTTTTTGTTTGTTTGTAAGCAAATGACCCATCCAAAGTAACACATTATCTAGAGACCTTGCAAATCTGCATACCATTAACCGAGTTAATACACATAATTATTACCCTCCTGGTGAAGATATAGCAGTGACCTACACATTTCGTACACACCTGGTGGTGCGTATTACAAACTGTATTTTGATTTGTCAAAAGAGTCAATTTCGATTGGTTTGACAGCGACCTTATTAGCATACCGTGACTCTTTTTTTTTTTTCATTCATAATTAATAAGCGGGCAGCGTGGCCCAGTGGTACAGTGCCCGACTGATGCGCGGTCGGTCTAGGATCGATCCCCGTCAGCTGACCACTGGGGGGTTTTCTCGACATAACCATATGTCCGACGCCGATATAACCGTAATTAAAATGTGTTGAGTGCGTCGTTAAACAAACCAACAAAAAAAATCATAATTAATGTCATGGTCAACAACCCACAACTTTACTACAAATGTCATTCACCGATTCAGCAATGTCATTCATTAAAAGTTCATGTTAACTGGACCGTGTGAGAAATAATTTTAAATTAAAAAAATAAAATCATGAACAGAACAATAATTAAACATATTTATTGTCACAAAACGAAAGATTAATATATGCTTTAAAATAAAATACATATCAAATGCATTTTGTATTACCGTGACAACATAATATCGTCTGCTACTGTTTCACAATCAACAATATGGCTACACCAATTAATGTTAATAGTTTAGTAAAAATTGATGGAAACATTACGGGCAGAGTAGTTTCAATTGCGAAACCACTTGGAACCTATCGCATGTTTAACATGAAAACTGACTTTGGTGACGTGAGGCAAGTATCTCCTTACCGGTTGAGCCTTGTGATGTAGATTGTTTTGTCTCTCCGTCCATTTAAGACAGGACATGCTATCCATGACATTGTCTATGAAGACTTGTTTAAGGATGATTTTTTTTTTCGACGAACCAGCAAATAATTCTGCTGATCAGTTTGATGATACATCAGATATCGACAGTTACAACCAAACAAATCGAAACCAAAACACCTGGCGTAAAACCCAGTAAGATGTTAAAATTTTGCAGAAATTTGTAATCGAGAGCGGTGAAAGTAGGCCTATCGAATCGATACCCCCAAGTGAGCTTTATAATATTCTGTGTTGACTCTTTATTTCCATAAAAAAATCAAATGGTGACGATTATGCACCGTCTTCCCTGACTTCCAAACTGTCTAATTTTAATAGGTACCTCACTGAAAAATCATTGCTTCGAGATAGATATTCAAGCTTTGTGGGATTCTGTTGTCCTGGGTCGGAACAACCTTGAATCAATTTTAAACACTTTGTGGTGGAACAACACCAGACATTTTGGGCTTCGAAGTGTGACACCGCATTAAAGTGGATTCAGATGGCAGAGAGTTTATGGAATATAATGAACGCCAAACAAAAACACGCACTGGAGTAGATCCGCGTAACGTCAGTGGCGTGACACCTCGTGCATGGGCTATCCCCGGTGAATCACGATGTTCGGTTTCTATCAACAAAATCTATGCTCGTTTATACCCCCATCACATCGGAGTGTGAGCCCACCGCGACCTCACTGATTTGCAATTTTCATGAAAAGCACAGAGTGATCGTGGAAAACTGACAGAAATGTGTGAAATATATTAGTCAGGTAGTACACAGTACGCACTTGACTTGCTTACTGCGATCTCACTACGCTCTCACTGCGATCCTATACGTTCCCAGCTTGATTATCGGCGCGCTCTCACTGCGCTCCCACTATGCTCTATGCGATCTCGCTGCGACCAAGTCGCTTTTGCTACGATCTCACTGCGCTCTCACTACCTTGCCACTACGCTCTCCTACGTTTGGACCACGCGTGCACTCCGCCTATAAATACAGCGAGCTCGACCTCAGGAGATCAGTCCAGTTGTAGCACCATCTATCACATAACCTAGGCATGGTCAGACCCAGCATCTCCTCGGCCTTGCCCTCCTTGTTCTCCTTCTTCTAATGATGTTCAGAGCAGCCACATCATTATGTGCCTGTTGTTGCTGGATATGTGCTATTTGTTGTCCTATGCAACTTCTGACAGTCTGCAGCCATGGTGAAGACGAGGTGGCACTGATGATGAGGTTGTATTTATATCAGTTGTGTGTGCGCGCGTGACCAGATAGCATGTCAAAGTCAGAACGCACTATAAACGCACTGTAAACGCTCTTTGAACCTACAGCAATCTTCGTAAGGACGCCATGGACGCATCACGAGTGACATAGTCACACTGACAGCCCCGTGTGGACGCAGTGTAAGCGTGAACAAGCGCACAGCGGTCCTACTTCTGATGTACTTCAGTCGCAGATTGGGCAAACGGCGATACCAACTCTGTCTTGCTACGCTGTCGACACGCTCAGATAGATTGCATTGCGCTCATGTTGCGCTCAGGTAGTTCCCGTTATGCTCCCAGTGCGCTTTGGGCCAGAGCGCCAGACCTCGGCGCTTGTTTTGAGCCTGCTCAAAACAAGCGCGGGGGTCTGGCGCTCATGGGGACCCTCTCACGTTCTAGATAGCGTCCAGTACGTTCCCAACACGTTCTTTGCGATCCTACTGCGCTTTGCCCACGCTTTCCACATGTTTTGGTCGCAGCGGGAGATCAGTGGCAACGTAGCTCTGGTGTGTCGGGGGTATTACGTCCAACTGATTTTTGTTCTTCTGATACCCCGTTTTATTTGGCTACCAATGCAAAAACTGCACCTCCAAATAACCATCCCTGGCTCAAACGAGGCTCCATACTGAGACGAATGGCGAATTCAGTTGGTTTCACAGGCTAACAAATCACTCAGCTAGAAATACGATGATCCAAACACTTAGAGAAAATAATGTCCCACCAACTGCAATAATACAAATGTCTGGCCATCGAAACGAGCAAAGTATAAATAGCTACAGCAACATCGACAACTGAGTAACGTAATTTCCTCCACCACTGGCCCCATACAATTACAGTGCCCTCTCATATGTCCGTCGCTTTCACTCAGTCAAAACAAGTTGTTAATTTACCAACAGAGTCTAAAGAAAACCGCTGTGAATTTGTTGGTTCCATTTTTACTGCACCGATTTATGGATCTACCATAAACATAAGCATAATCAATCAACATTCCCCACCTGCTAAATCTAAACGACAAAACCATGGCGCAGTCAAAATCGTTTTCCTGCACAAGGCAGAGTCCAGAGGATGTTGTATACAAGGTTGTGATAAGTTTCCATGATCCACTATGGGGTGTGTTGCTAACAGGGGGACCGGAAGTGTGCATTTCATCCTTCATGCACCTCCCAAGGAGATACGGCAGTGTGCATTTCATCCTTCCTGCACGTCAAAATGTTGAAGTTGAAATTGACTAATGCTGTAACTTTAGTTCTCCCGTGAACTCATCTGCTTTTGCAAGCTACACGTTTTATATTATTGGTTGGATTTTTGGTCGACAAATTGTTATTGTCAGTTGTGATTTGTGAATTCATCATTATTAGCATAACCAGTGGCTTAACGGGAACATTTGTTTTTGGGGGCGGTTTTTTAAAATATGGAATTTTACCCATTTTTCACCCAATATGAATATAAACATACATTTATGCATGTACAGCTTTTTTAAATTAAAAAAAAAAGAAACCTGATGGAAATTTATGAGGAAGTACATCTACACCACTCCCCTGGAAACGTCACTGAGAAGTAGAGGACGAACAACAAACAATGCAGCGGTACGTAGTCGTACACCGGCTAGTTATGTAAATCAATATCCAGTCTTGAAATGCAAAACTGATTGATTGATTTATTTATTTTTCATAATTTGCGTGATTTAAAGGAGGGTAATAAATAAATTTCCACACTCGTTTTCGCTACATATAATTTTTACGAAGCGAGTGAACTTCCCAATCGTATCTGACCGAACGAAAGTTAGGTCAGATACGTTTGGGAAGTTAACGAGAATGATATCTAGTGAAAACTCGTATGGTATTCTATATTTATCACATGGGCTTATGGTATGGGTACCATGTGTACGATATAGGATAAATAATATTAACATAACCAAAATATTGTTTGATGGGGGTTCGTATATTGACGCTTCAAACTAAAAAAAATTTTACCTAATGTCATCCCTTGTACGTTGACTTCACACAATGCAAGAATATTGGTAGCTGACGAATTGGACAGAGCTGCCTTCCGGATTCGGACGTACTGTCCTTCCAAAGGTGGGCTACACAGGAACGTGGTTGAGGTGGTTAATGAAGCATTTTGGTAATGGCATATGGCAGGCGAAACGTCTTCAGATGACTTCATAACCTCAATAAAGAAGTTACTCAGATGATGACCTAAAGTTAAAAAACAAAATAACAAAAACACAACAAAAACAAACAGAATACTGTAAACCGTTTTAATATTGCGACGTGGTTTTTTTCGCGAATGTATACCTTAGCACATGTTCGCAATGTGTATATTTCACGTACGACCGTTGACAGGTACCCCTNNCATGAATAAAGACAGCTCACTGTAATTGATATAAAGTTACTGTTTGTAAATCAATATTCTGTTATCCTACATCAAGCAATTGTGCCTGGTACAGAGTCTATATAGGGGATTAGGCCTTACCCACCTCACCTGTATTAGAATCACAACCCACAGCTTCATGTGTTAACTGTTAACACTCTTTGGTAGATAAAAACAATAAACGATTAGTCGCCATCGATTGAAGTTACGTAAAACAATTAACGGATAGTCGCCATCAAGGAGAGCTCGTGTATAGGCCGTGCCTGTCGAGTGAATCTTTTTGTGAATTTTATTCTCAATAAAATATTTCAAAACAAATTAGTCGCAGTGTATGTTAGCTTGTTCAATAAACATGTTATTTTTTCATGATTTTGAGTTTCATTTCTGAAACGAGAGTACTGATATACATGAAATAAATACATAGAGGTTATTACCAGAGTGTTTTTCGGTATCGTCAATATCATATATTAGGAATAAAAATTGTATTATGCGAGCCTCTGCCGAAATACACGAGGGTAATAATCTCTTTATCATATAATCTCAAGCTTTATACAACGTGTTTT
>JAECMU010120644.1:0-15077 GCA_016106625.1 Dracogyra subfuscus
CCCCCCCCCCCCCCCCCTCCCCCGCGTTCCGAGCTTGCTACTCCCCACTAAGAAGGGCCCAGCATCTGATTCCATAATTGTTCTCATATTCTTTGATTAAATATAATGTGTATCACTATTTAAATATGTTCAAAACACTTTTCAGAATTCACACTTAGATTTCAGTATAGGACGATATATTAATCAAACGTACGGACGGAAAATAGTACATCTTGAATTTTCCCTGGACTCTGAAATTTGGCGCGAGTTGTTCTTTTTTAGCGTTGATAAAATTGGAGATTAAAATATTTATTTTGTCCCCCAGCTTTGTTTATCAAAATGACAGACAAAGACGGAGGTATACGTTCATTGTTTATTTCATTTTATTAATTATCAATATAAAATTGTGTCACAGGTGTTGCTTTGTTAGTGTAATTATAATGTATGTCTGCAAATTTCGTGATAGTTTGTCTTTGTGCGATGCAGCTGGGTGCAATAAACAAACAGGAAATATTTTAAACTAAAGCTAATCAGAAAGAACTTTGTTTAAAGAAAAAATGTATTTAGCCAAATGCAATAATAATGCATGCAACACATTTACCGGTGTCGTGGTTAAGTCATCTGTCTTCAGGTTGGTAGGTACTGGGTTCGGATCCCAGTCAAGGCATGTACATAATTAATATTAAAAGGGTTGTTGCTACACAAATGGAACAATCTGTTTAATTTTTATGGGTTTTAAGATAATTTTTTAAATACCAGTCACATGTCGGGGTATTATGGGTCTGTTTACAATGCATGTATTATTTCATTTTAGATTATATTTACATAGTTAAAATTTGAAGTCAATTTAATGATGTTATTTCTTTCAGAAGGCTTTGATGATGCTGTAGAGGAACGAGTTATCAACGAAGAATACAAAATATGGAAGAAAAACACACCATTTTTGTACGACCTGGTCATGACACATGCCCTTGAGTGGCCCAGCTTGTCAGCACAGTGGTTACCAGATGTTACTCGGTATGATTCCAGATCAGGCACCATGATTATAAAACTTAAAGTCTAGACCTTAACGTTGATAAGCATGAGGCCAGATATTCTGAGCGGGCAGCATAGCCCAGTGGTACAGTGTCCGCCTGATGCGCGATCAGTCTAGGATCGATCCCCGTCAGCTAACCACTGGGTTTTTTCCCTCGACATAACCTTATGTCCGACGCCGATATAATCGTACTTATAATGTGTTGAGTGCATCGTTAAACAAACAGAAAAAAAAGATATTCTGTTACAGGCCTGGAAATATTTAGTTTTTGGTGCTCCCTGTTAAAAATGACCTATGTCAATCAATTTGAGGTGTGTCAAAAACGGAACACTATCTGTCAACCAGATGTTGAAATAATCTTTCAATTGTTCTTTATTAATCATGTATTATTATATTATACCTGTAGGACTAAAATTCAATGTTTTATTTATTGTGTATGAAGCTGTTAGTACTGTGATTTTTGTCGACATGCTAGTGGAAACTTGTTTTATGCAATTGGAGCCCTGTAGTATTTTAAAAAAAAAACATTGGATACTGATGAACTTGCTGAGTTTCTAGATTTATGCGCTAGGCTATAAATATAGATTTTAGGTTGATACAAACCTTTGTAAATATTTTTTAATGGATGACTGCAGAGATTGTTTTTAATACGTCTTGTTTGTTTGTTTTTTTAGCCCTGAAGGAAAAGATTACTCACTGCACAGACTTATTTTGGGTACCCACACGTAAGTATTTAATTATTGTTCACGGGACAATCAGATTATTTGTGTACCTGCACCCATGACAGCCATGCGCTACAACAACTTGCACATAAAACCCTTTGACTTGAGCTGACCTAACGGGGAACATATTTTAGTCCACACCTGACAGCACATTTTGTATGCCCTCACGTAAATAAATAGTAAATTGTCCACAGGGTTTAACAAATATTTGAGAAAGTCATCGGCTGTTACAGAAGCCCTTGGTTGTGCCCTGTATATTATAGTAATGTGTTCGATAATTTTTACCAGGGCACAATATTTCACGTGAACCGCCATTCTGTTTGTGTGTTGGTTACGCAAAATTAAATTTACGCGAACAGCAAATTGGTTTCATCATGATCTGTAATAGTTCAGAAATTAAAACTTGCAGTTTATTCAAGCAGACATACTACTAGTATTCTGACAGATGTTTTAGGCTGAATTTTATATACTTGATGTGCTGGAAACCAGTAGACAACGTTATATTGCAACAGTTGTAACTTGCGACCAGTCTAAACATTAAAACAAGTTTTAAAGAAATGTGCTCGGACCTCTAGGGACGGCTAAATTATCTGCTGCTATTTTATCTCTAAAGGAATATATGTAGATGTAATATTGGATTGACTATAATTTTACATGTTAACAACAGTTTTAACGTAAACAGGAAACCACAAGTGTCTAAACAGTTGAAAAATACTAACATCGTATAATGAGCTTTAAAAAAACAAACATTTAGAATGTTACTGTAGTATAGAAGGGGACCAGACAACTCGGACCCGTGGACAACTCGGACCCGTGGCTGAGTTGTCTTGGACAACTCTGCCCACGGGACCGAGACAACTCGGCCCTGAGTTATTGATACGGGTTCATTGATACTTGAGGAAATCAGAATTTCAAGTAGCAGAATTGAACAGTGTATGCGTGTATGATAGTTGGCCGTGTATTTTAGAAATAACGCAAAAGACATCATTTGCCAATCAGTTTCCTTGATCTTCAAAATAAACAAAATAAAATTATTATTATGTTATATTCTATTATATATATCATTATATTATTATTTTCCATTCTTATTGTTAGATTTTATTATATATATACATTATGTACCAGTCTTATTATCGTTACCTTTGCTTTGACGGCAAGCGTTGTCTGGATGCCGCCCTCCGGAGGTTATATCCGTGAGTGTTGTTACAACGATAAATACATTTTGCATGTTTTTTCTGGGATCATCTCCAATGTTTAGGTCACCGATTGTAGAACAAAAACAAATTATTCGAACAGCGGAAACTATATTCAAAGATAAATGGATCAGCAATTTATCAATCCGACATGACACTTCGTTTCGGGATGTTTATGTTAAACTAACAAAACAAAAAAACACTCTTTTATTTCTGTCAGAATACTTTAATTTAAAAAACGACACTTGTTCAACAATATTTTTCAACAATAGACATTATTGTGCATGTGCCGAGTCGTCTCTGGACTCTGGGCCGAGCTGTCTCGACGTGGGCCGAGTTGTCCACGGGTCCGAGTTGTCTGGCATTCGTATAGAAGTACCATCAATGAAGTGAAAATAGCCTAACCAGTGCATAAGGAAAAAAGGAATCCCTTCAAATTCTAATTCAAAGGCATAGCGCATGTGCGTAATGCGAAAACATAATCCGGTAATAGGTTGAGGCTGTATGTAATTGTTCTATAAAATATCCTCTTAAAATTTACTCTAAAAAAAAGAGCAAACAAATCTACGGCGGTCCTGAGTTTCAAGATTTTAATAAAGTGAGGCCTCTTTTATTCTTTTATAATATTGTTAACTTTAGCAAGTATTAAAGACATTTTATTTTTGTTTTAGTTTGTTCTTTGAGCTAAAAACTATTTAAAATATAATTTCAACGTAATTTTGAGGTAACCGATCAGATAACCCACAGGTTACACAAATATAATTCACGTAGCCAAACAATTGTTTACTTAGGTAAAAACTATGTGAACCGACTTCCGGTTACCTCATATTTCGAAATATTGTCCCCTGTTTACTAGCTCAGATCTAGCACTCACTAGACGTAATCGAGGGCTAATGGATTTATCGCATCCTGTATGTCTGTCCTAGCTAAAATATTCATGTATTGTCAAACTTTATGTAATGCATCTCGTCGTCTTTTTTTCCCCAGTCAGTGGACCCATTGGGATTTTTTTCATTCCTGCCAGTGCTCCATAACTGGTATAACAAAGGACATGGTATGTGCTACTCTGTCTGTGGGATGGTGCATATAAAAGATCCCTTGCTGCTAATTAAAAAGAGTAGCCCATGAAGTAGCGACAGTGGGTTTCCTGTCTCAATATCTTTGTGGTCCTTAACCATATGTCTGAAGCCATGTAACCATCAGTAAAATGTGTTGAGTGCATCAGTATTTTTTTTCTTTCTAAAACCAGCGGGCGTATGTTTAATAATAATAATTGATATGTTGAATTGTGTTTTTTGTGTTAGGTCTGATGAACAGAATCACCTACTGATAGCCAGTGTACAGTTACCAAACGACAACGCCCAGTTCGATGCCTCACATTATGACAGTGAGAAGGGAGGTAAGGAGTAAATATGGCGTATTTAATTCATTTAAAGAGCTTTGATGTACAGTTTTATGTGTGATTCTCAATAGTAATTAAACCTGTGCAATATAGCCTTATTAATTAATGTTGACCGTTTAAAAGTGTTGCATTTTAAGCAGTCTTTGTCATGAACAAAAGGGTGAGCTGAAGATAAACTCCTGAAATGGGGCTAGGCAAGCAGTCTCATAAAATTTATAAAACTTTTATGTTACGGGTATAAATTTTCCACTATCCTAAGCAAGGCTAGCTTTGGCATTCGCCAATTCACCATTTGCGAATTTTATTTTAATTCGGCAAAAATAATTTGATGTAATAATTGGGTTTTTTGTTTTGTTTTTCTTTTTTTTACAAAATAACTGTATTTCTTAAATTTTAATTTTTTTTAATTTAATAGACAGTTTGGTGAAATATTTTGCTCACCCTGCTAAGACTATCCATTTGAGTATGGAGGTGAAAATGGGTAATCACTTGCCTTTCCTGGCGAAGATTGCATGGTACCTTAAGGCATTGTTTCGACATTTCCCACCTTAATCAAAGTGAACTAATACTACAATGCTTGTGTAATACATAAATAAAAGAAGAAAAAAATTATACTGACCTCTGTGAACAAAAACATGGCTATTAGGTAACTTGTGTAATGGATATCATGGTTTCATTAATAACGGCAAAAATTCAGATTCTTCTGCATTCCTTATTCCAAAATTGTCATGTTTAGGTCGAGCTCTGAGTGAACACAACAATTCGCTGAATTATTTATTAAACTTTAAAAATTGCAGAAGTTCAGTTATTTCTTAACAAACCATCATATCCCACCCCTTGCCTTAAACAATTTTGTGTCTTAAGAATTTGAAGTCAAAGGTAGCCAGCATTTTAAAAAGAATGCCCAACAAGTGTATATTTGATGGTGAGGTAATGTGGGGTGTTAATAGATAGCAAGAGAAGTAGTTTGCTTTTTTTCCTTCATATTTTTTAAATATTATATTTGTACATATTAATTAAATAAATAATAAAATCAAATTTGTTGAATCTTTCAGAATTTGGTGGCTTTGGTTCTGTAAGTGGAAAGATCGAGATTGAGATCAAGATCAACCACGAAGGAGAGGTGAACCGTGCACGCTACATGCCTCAGAACCCATGTATCATAGCAACCAAGACACCCACCAGTGATGTGCTGGTGTTTGATTACACAAAACATCCATCAAAACCAGGTATGTTGTCATATTGGTTTATCATTATTAATTATGGGAGAAATAAGACACAATGGCTGGTGTCTATATAAAAATAAATCTGATGAATCTATTAGATTTTAAATGCACATCGTTACAAGTCAGATATGATTTCCAAATCCAGTTTGTTCATGTTAAAAGATTTCTGTTTTAATACTGAAGTTTACCTGTTTATAAATCGGATATCTGAACTCACTTTTAAATATTACAGTTAATTGTCCCAGTTATAATTAGATGGAAAAGTGGTGTGCTTTGTATTAGGTGACACTTTCTTGATTTAATCTCTGTATTTTGTGTTTTATCAGATCCTGCCGGAGAGTGTACGCCAGAATTGAGATTGAAAGGACATCAAAAGGAAGGGTACAGTTTGTTTGGATTTTTTTCAGTGATAAACATTTTTGAAATAATAATGGGGGGAAATTTTTTACAATAATAGATCAATATACTACATATTAGTGTTTTCCCTAGCTTGTTTTAACATGGTGCAGCACCATGCCTCAGTAGTCCAGCACCATCTTGCCTTAATCAGTGCCATGCTGTCTTCAGATTAAACCAGCCTTTTTCAATAATTAATTATAAAATTGACTTGATGAAATAATAACAAAAATGTATTTTTAATTAATAAAAAATGTCTGTGATATATTTTGCCATTTAATCATTAAAGCAAAAAACATTAATTTGTTTTGGTCTTTAATGCAAAAAAGTGCCCTGAAAATTATTAAAATGCCACCATTGTGTTTTGTTTACCATCCTGTGCCAGGCATTTTTTAAGGAAAACTCTACATGTGATGATAGAGTTCTGAAGTACAAGTTCAAAATTTGCAGCACTTGTTTGTCATGCAGAGGTTATTATTGAGCCATCAATTCATTTTACTGTGTTACAGTTTGAACTATTTTATAATATATCTTGGTGACGAACTTGTGATTGTAAATTATGAAAAAGGTCAGGGTTCTGTTCATGGTGGTCAGGCTTGATAGACATTTTTAAACTTCTGACCAGCAATCTTGTTGCTGATTACCACTTACAATAAACATACTTTCTACATATTATTTCCACCATATTTGTATTTACATTGATTTTCTCTTTTAGCTATGGATTATCATGGAACCCCAATTTGCACGGACACCTGTTAAGTGCTTCCGATGATCATGTAAGTTAAACTTAGAAAGTTGAAGTAAAATTACACTTGCATCATACAGCTTGTCAGTGGTTTAATCCTGTTTTTAATGTTCATGTTTAACATACTCTATGTAGATATAATAATGTGTGCGTCAGAAGTAGAACTATAAATAATAGACCATTTTTCATTTCACAAAGCTATTAATATTTTGATTTTTAATATGTTCCTTTCACATAGAAGACATAAGAAATATACTTCTCAGCAGTGAGTATGTAGCTTGCATATAAAAATTAATATTTTTGCATCCATAATTTATTAATATTTTTTAGCTTACTGTAATGCAAAATGTTTATCGGTTAAATTGAATGTGGCAGGAATTAATAATAGATTAATATTTTAATTTTTAAAAAAGTTGTTGTTTTAATGACCTCACTTGAGCACATTGATTTTGAATTTATTTTTTATTAAGTATGGATGTATTTGTACAGTTATTGTCATCATGAAACATATCTTTTTTACAGACGATATGTTTATGGGATGTAAACACAACACCAAAGGATCGTGTAATAGAAGCTCACACTATTTTTAACGGACATACGTCTGTGGTTGAGGTAAGAGATGTTTTAAAATATATATATATAATACACAGAATATGGATTAGATGCAATATTTGTAGATAAAACTGGAATGCAAGAATGAAAAACAGAATGGTCAGTGTATTTTTCTGAATACTAATAGCTAATTGCTTGTAATTTTGAGGCTCCTTATTTAAAAGATTTAAAAGTTAACTTTACCGCAAATAAATATGACTGAAAGGTTATTTTGCTGTATTTAGTCATATTTCAAATATTGCAAGGGTCTATTTCATAAAATATAAAATTCAGTTGAAACCGCTGAAGTGGGCTCTTTAAAAACATTCAAAAGATGTATCATCTTTCAAATTCTTTAAATGTACCAATACTAATTTGTCATGCATTAAACAAGTGGCTTTTTAAAAATAAACCCTACAGGATTTGACTAATAATCATGTAGTTTAATAATTATCACAAACTAAATTTAAGGATTCGTGGTATATACTAATGTATAGCAAATTTGTTGACTATTTTGTGTGTTTTAGTGACGTTACAATGACTTGTCTGTTGTAGTAGAATCCTTTTTGGAACGTGAGTTTTAAGAAGTTTTCCTTTAAACCAAGACATATGTTGTCTGTTCATTTCAGGATGTGGCATGGCATCTTCTTCACGAAAGTCTCTTTGGATCAGTGGCTGATGACCAAAAATTAATGATGTAAATATATAATAATTTTCTCTTTTTGTAAATGTTTTACAAAATCTGTCTGTGTTTTTCATGGCTATCATTTTGATTTGTGTACATATTTTACAGTATATATCACATTGTGTAGTATATATGATATAGAATGTACAAGATCATCTGTAAAATTTTACCATAACTGTTTTTGGACAGATATAGAAAATGGTGATAAATGTTACTGCCTTGTACTCGATAAAAAATAAGAAATCTAAAAGGTTAATATTTTGTGTTTAATAAAATTGCATTGAAATAATTACAGAAGAATCTTAAATCTGACATAAGTTTTAAAACTTAATGAATTGCATTCATTGCCTGTATGTTGACTTTTGTTTTGTAGATGGGACACTCGTTCAAACAATCCAAACAAGCCCAGCCACACAGTAGACGCACACACAGCGGAAGTGAACTGTCTGTCGTTCAACCCATACAGTGAATTTATTCTTGCCACCGGCTCAGCTGATAAGGTATCCATTAACGTAGATTGGGGTTTCAGTCTTATGACTTAGTGAGTGGAATAACGGTGAAAATAATCTTACCTAGAGTCAGATGATGGCAATGGAATTCTTTGGAGTATTCTATTTAATTACCTTGGTGGTGACATGATTAAGCCATCGGACATAAGGCTGGTAGATACTAGGTTTGTAGCCAGGTACTGGCTCCCACCCAGAGCGAGTTTTAACGACTTGATGGGTAGGTTTAACACCACTACACCCTCTTGTCTATCATTGACAAATTTCTCGCTCCAGCCAGTGCTCTGCAACTGGTATAACAGGCCGTGGTATGTACTATCCTGTCTGTGGGATGGTACATATAAAAGATCCCTTGTTGCTAATTGAAAAGAAGGGTTTCCTCCCTCAATATCTGTGTGGTCGTTAACAATATGTCCAACACCATATAGCCATAAATAATATGTGTTGAGTGCGTCATTAAATAAACCATTGCCTTCTTCTTTCACTGACCACTAATAACCAACCCATTGTCCTGGACAGACGTGCTTGAACCTTAATTGGACATAACTACACATTTAATGAATTAATAATGGGTGAAAGTTTTATTTTGCTTAATAATTGATCTCACTTTGTCACTGTTAAAAAATAATAAAATATTTTCTAATATCAGTTTTATTAGATGATTTTTATTTAAATTATTATTTTGGTTAATTTCAGATGTATGTCGGATGTTTAATTATTTTTGTATTGAAAGCATGGTGGTTCACTAATTTTATTCATTTCAACAGACAGTTGCTCTCTGGGATTTGCGGAACTTGAAACTGAAGTTGCATTCATTTGAATCTCATAAGGATGAAATATTTCAGGTACAATTCCTTCATTTAAAACTAGTATGTAACTGTATGTTTTTAATGTACCACTAGATCGATATTACCTCAATTATGCAAGGTAGATTCTCTACCAGAGTTAATCTACAGAAGATTGGGCTATTAAAAGCACATATAGTATGTAAATTATCGAACCTTCAGTGCTATGCAATCATACAAAATGTTATGGTCCAATTGACTTTTTTTTTTATTGTTGTTATTCCAAAATGTTTTGAAAATGACTACTATTTTACTATTGTTAAAATCATGTTTTCATTTTTGGGTCATATAGCAATGATTTGTAGTATTTTCAGTTGCAACAAAGATTAATATTTGTCAACTTGTGTTGCAGGTCCAGTGGTCTCCACACAATGAAACAATCTTGGCATCCAGTGGCACTGATCGGCGGCTTCACGTGTGGGATCTCAGGTACAACATATTGATTTAAATCAACTCCTGTTAACAAGGAAATCTATGGTCGCAAACAAGGGAATCTATGGTCGCAAACAAGGGAATCTGTGGTCATAAAAAATTGATATAACTCAGTTTTTGTTAACAGGTGAATCTATGGTCATACAACATATTGATATAATTCAACTTCTTTTGACAAGGGAATATATGGTCATACAGCATATCGATATAACTCAGTTTTTGTTAACGGGGGAATCTATGGTCATACAACATATCGATAGAACTCGGCTTTTGTTAACAGGGGAATCTGTGGTTGTACAACATATAGATATAACTTGGCTTTTGTAAATAGGGAAATCCGTGGTCAGTTAATCTCAAAAGATAAGTGTTAAATAATTGTAATTTAAAAGTTTAAGAATTTAGTGAATATATTTTGAATTTTTTTCCAAAATATTGATTAACAAATTAACATGATTCAAGAGCCTTGATTATGGTTGTATTTTGTCTAGCTGAGATGAACTGAAATTCAAAACAAAATTGACAAAATATTATCAGTATGTTTTGGTTCAGCTTAAACCTTGAAAGTATGTCATGCTGGTTGCCTATAGAGTTGTGAGTGTTTCGTTATGTTTTGATAAATATATGTATGGTCATTTTATTTAGTAAAAGTTTCTAGTAACGTGCACCTATCCATGAACATGCCGGAGCATTGAAAACTGTATATACCAGCCTCGGTGGCATCGTGGTTAGGCCATCGGACAACAGGCTGGTAGGTACTGGGTTCGGATCCCAGTCAGATTTTTAATCTAGATACCGGCTCCAAACCCAGAGTGAGTGCTCTGCAAAGCTCAATGGGTAGGTGTAAACCACTTGCACCGACCAGTGATCCATAACTGGTTCAACAAAGACCATGGTTTGTGCTATCCTGCCTGTGGAAAGTACAAATAAAAGATCCCTTGCTGCTAATTGGAAAGAGTAACCCATGAAGTGGCGACAGCAGATTTCCTCACAAAATCTGTGTGGTCCTTTCTGATGCCATATAATCGTAAATAAAATGTGTTGAGTGCATCGTTAATAAATAAAACGTTTCTTTTTAAAAACCGTATATATTACTTTGCAGTAAAATTGGAGAAGAGCAGTCGGCTGAAGATGCAGAGGATGGACCACCCGAGTTGCTGGTAAGAGATGTTGGCAGATCACACAGTCTTATTTTATATAGAACACTGGTGGCTGTATCATTGTCATTACCTCGTTCTAAGGGACAGAAGGAGTTTGTGACATTGAAAGACCACCCGAGTTGCTGGTAAGAGACGTTGGCAGATCACACAGTCTTAATTTATATAGGACACTGGTGGCTGCATCATTGTCATTACCTCGTTCTAAGGGACAGAAGGAGTTTGTGACATTGAAAGGCCACCCGAGTTGCTGGTAAGAGACGTTGGCAGATCACACAAAGTCTTATGTTATATAGGACACTGGTGGCTGTATCATTGTCATTATCTCGTTCCATGGGACAGGATGACTTTGTGACATTGAAAGATTTTACATTTTGGCAATGTTACAAACATTAGGCGCAGTAGTTAGCTCAGGTGGTTGAGTGCTTGCTTGTGTTGCAGGATAAAACCACCAAGGTGGATCCATTCAACTGATTCAGTTTTTGTGTCTCATTCCAACCAGTACACCATAACTGGTCAAAGGCTAATGAAAATAGATGGCCCATGATGTGGAAGCAGGTTTCCTATCATCTGTGTAGTCCTTAATTTTATATCCAATGCAATGTAATTGTTAAAAAAAAAAGGTGTTCAATGCGTCGGTAACAAAACATTCTTTTGTTATTTAGTATATTTGTATTTTTTTTAAATACAGAAGTGGTAAAAAATATTTTTATTATTATGCACTTTTGCAGTATATCAGGTGATACATTCTCCCACAAGATAAACCTATTTTGTTCATCAAACAATACATACTGTTTCCAGTTATCTAATGATATGTCTTTACTTTCAGTTCATACATGGTGGACACACTGCTAAAATATCTGACTTTTCTTGGAATCCCAATGAACCCTGGGTAATCTGTTCAGTTTCTGAAGACAACATCATGCAAGTCTGGCAAATGGTAAATTAGTATTTTGTTATTGTTTTCTTACTATTCACATGGGCTAATATATATGGGTTGATATTTTTATGATAACTGTACACCATGCTGATTGCGTGTACAGCTTGGATTTCTCCCCTCAGCCAGTGCACCACGACTGGTACATTAAAGGCTGTGGTATGTGCTATCCTGTCTGTGGGATGGTGCATATAAAAGATCACTAGCTGCTAATCGAAACGAGTAGCCCACGAAGTGACGACAGCAGGTTTCCTCTCAATATCTGTGTGGTTCTTAATCATATGTCTGATGCCATATAACCGTAAATAAAACGTGTTGAGAGCATCATTAAATAAAACATTTCTTTATTTCTTTCCTTCTTTCTACAGCTGTGATTGGTGTGTTTAACAAGAAGGATGTTTAGTTGGGTCTCTCTATTTGGCACTTTTATTCATAAAATGTTTTCATTCATGAATATTTTATGTATATGTTATCCAATATATAGAAATTCATAGAAATTTTTAGACATAAACATGAAATAGTATTCACAAGCGGTGGTTATTACAGAGTAACTACAATGCGATCACAATTTTTTTTAGTTTGTATTGTATAAATTACGATGTAAAAAGAAATACCATTATGCCACGATGTCACCAGTTCTCGGCTGATAATGTCACCCGTAAGTTACATATATGACATAATGACTAATGGATTTGCTGTAGACAGCTGCAATTTTCATATTAAAAAACTATTAAAAATGACAATGGGTTAAAAAGACCATTCTTGTAAACTCGCTACACGTTGTTATGAATTATTTGTACTTCCGGGTTTACAGCATTAATCAACTCCATCAGTAATTCAGTGTGCCTTATTATTAATCTTAAAAATATCCCACCACTCCTTGCATAGTGACCATTGATGGGTCATATTGCATGATTTCTAACCAAATTACTTTTAATTCATAATATAAATTGACTTATGTTCCATTTGACAAAAAGATACAGATTCATCAATGCGGTGAGACATCTTTAAACTATACATTTTAAAAAATTTTTAAAGTTATTCCTTTGTTTTTGTTTTTTTAAGGCCGAGAATATATACAATGATGAAGAACCTGATACTCCAGCTGGTGAACTAGAACAGCAGACGTCATGAACATTTGTCTACTAATACAACAGAACTGTTGTCTTTGACATTTTATACGTGTACGATTCGTCCCATTCTTCGATCAAGTATATCAAATGGAGAACATCGATCATCATCGTATTGTGAACTTTTATGACTGGTATGATAGTCAGATGTGCAAGGGAACAAACAAAAACTTGTAACCAATGGTGCAAAATGTTTTGGATTGTGACATACCTGCTTTCTAAACTTGCCACACGTAACTAAAAGATTTTCCAGACTCCTAAAAAAGTTGGACAAAGCTTTGACCACAACTTCAGATATTTGTTGCTAGGACAGTCCATTGTGATTGCTTCCTGAATAGCCCAATTTTGGTGGTTCAAGATCAGTGTCAACATAGGAATGACTGAAAAAGTTTTTGACATTTGAAAGACGGTTTCAGGTTTATTTTATATATAATTGTTGGAAGCAGGCTTACTTCTTATATTGTAAGCTATATTATTTGTTTGCACTGAAAAACATTTGTGGTAAGATAATGACCCTTGCTAGTTTGTTTAAGAAAGCAATATTTTAGTTTTCCCACAGTGAATTTGAACAATTAAAAAGCATATTGTACAAGTTAACTTAAAGATAGCTGTCCTACAATTGCTACAATTTTTTTTAATGATATGCTTTTAATAAAATATAAAACGGTATTGAATGTAAATAAATTGTAGGAATGTCATGGGTTGAAATGAATAAATTACACGACGTGAATACTTGTCTACGATTTTCTTTTGTTTTAAATGAGGCTTACTGAAACTGAGTAGCAAATTTCACAAAAGTTCATCTGCTTCAGTTGTCCACAGCAATTGGCAGTGCCATCTAGTTTTTAATTTTCCATTGCACGTTTCTTTTTCTTTTCCCTGCAGACTACATAAGATTTTATTTTTCCAAAACTTTTTTTTTTTTTAATTGCAAGTTGACCTGAAACTAATTACTTTAAGAGGTACATAAGTTTTAGATGAAGATGATGTTTAAATTTGTTTTAAAAGTGTAGTTTGTAAAACTACGTAAGAATTAAGATACAACATTATGTTCTTGGGATACCATATGTCTTGCAACTCGTTTGAAAATTTATCCAACTTGCTTTCGGTCAATAAAAACATTCTAATTTAAAATAACTCTAGATAAGTGTTATTTAACAGGCACTCATTCATGTGGTGGGACCGGCCTTGGTGGTGTCGTGGTTAGGCAATCTGTCTACAGGCTGGTAGGTACTGGGTTCAGATCCCAGTTGAGGCATGGGATTTGTAATCCAGATACCAACTCCAAACCCTGAGAGTGCTCCGCGAGGCTCAATGAGTAGGTGTAAACTACTTGCACCATCGACCAGTGATCCATAACTGGTTCAACGAAGGCCATGGTTTGTGCCTGTGGGAAGCCCAAATAAAAGATCCCTTGCTGCTAATCGGAAAGAGTAGCCCATGGGTTTCCTCTCAAAATCTATGTGGTCCTTAATCATTTGTCTGACACCATATAACCGTAAATAAAATGTGTTGAGTGTGTCGTTAAAACATTTCTTTCCTTCTTTCATTCATGTGGTATTCTTTATATAGTAGTAATAAGTTTGATACAGTTAAAATAACTGATATAAGTGTAACCTTCCTCACCTGATATCTCCAATGATATGTGAAGAGGAACTCTTCAAATCAAGTTAAAAGAATGCTTACCCAAGGCTTTTGGACTTGTATATGCATATTCAACGATATTAATATCGATAAGTATTCATTATATTTAATAGATAAAAGTGATGGCTATTATATAAACAGGTGCAGTCAGTTTGTTTCATCCCAGTGGATACGCCCTCTGCCAGTGGTAAAGCGCTCTCTTGATGCAGTCTGCTTTGGGATCAATCTCCCATCTGTGGACCTATTGGGGTATTTCTTGTTCCAGCCAGTATATGACTGGTATTTCAAAGGCCGTGGTATGTACTATCCTGTCTGTCTCCTCTAACACTATATGTCAGTATTACCAAATTTTGACACCCAATAGCAGATGATCAATAAAACAATGTGCTCTAGTGGGTTTTATTTTCTTAAGCATAATAATTTTTAAGTTGCCAGAAAGGAAACATTTCGGGGG
>JAECMU010120645.1:2570-15137 GCA_016106625.1 Dracogyra subfuscus
GGGGGCATGCCCCAGAACCCCTCTAGGACTGCCGAGGTTTGCTCGGCCACAAGTACATTATTTGGATTTTTCTTTCATTAAAGTTGGCAGGTATGCTATAATTCAAATCATCCATATGTTCATATACTTGTAACTGATTGTCTAGGGGTGGGATGTATCCCAGTGCTAAAAGTGTTCGCTTGATGTGCAGTCAGTCTAGGATCGATCCACGTTGGTTGGCCCATTGAGCTATTTCTCATTCCAGCCAGTGCTTCACAACTGGTGTAACAAAGGCCGTGGTATGTACTATTCTGTCTGTGAGATGGTGCATATAAAAGATCCATTACTGCAAATTGAAAAGAATAGTCCATGAAATGGCGACAGCAGGTTTCCTCTCTCAATAGGCCCTATCTGTGTGGTCCTTAACCATATGTCCGATGCTATATAACCATAAATAAAATGTGTTGAGTGTGTCATTAAATAAAAACATTTCCTTCTTTCATCTGATTGTCTAATCAAAAGTTGCTTGGTTGGTTCAAACTGATTATAACCAATGATCGATTGTGATTCTAACACCACTGGGTTTTTTTTTATAGATCCACTCCAAGGGTCTGAAGTTTGGTATTTATGAGGACTACGGCACAAAGACGTGTGCTGGATATCCTGGCAGCCTGGAACACATGAAACTGGATGCGCAGACGTTTGCTGACTGGGAGGTAGATCTGCTCAAATTTGATGGCTGTTACTCGGATCCAAAAACAATGGACAAAGGTTTGTAGTTCCGCTAACAGTTTTTAAACTGACCAACACCTTGTTCTCTAAAACCATTTACAATTTTAGTGAATACATATTTATTAATTAATTAATTTATTTGGTTATTTATTTATTTGTTTCTTTATTTTACTTTTTAAAATTTAACTTGATTTGATTATTATTTTTAATTACCATTTAACAATTATATTGTAAATAATTAAGACAAATGATAAAATAAATAATCAGTTTTGGACGCTGTTCTCCAGTTCCTACAGGCCAGTGCATTTCAAGTGGGTGCCCCACAACTGAGATACAATGTCTTCATTTGTACACACTGCTCCTGTATAAACTGTGCCCATTGTCATTTACAGAATAACTGTAGCCAGTTCCCACCACTCTGTCCAGCTATAGACAATTGTTTATTTTTTTAGATCAGTTTATAAAATGTTAAAGATTTTTTTATCCTGGAGTTCCCAGATGTTATCTGTGACATTTGTTTTTAATTAAATATCCCCCAATCTTACAACTGAATTTAGAGTAAGCTTTTGTATTTTTAAGTTTGGTGCTCATGGGATAACTTTTTTATATGATATTAAATCAAATATAAACCAGGTGGGTTTTTTGTTTAGCATTATCTTAAAGTTTCCACTGGTAACGTTGTGATCTTTAACAAAGTTTCAATACCATTCTATTGTATTCTTACCTGCACATTTTTACAATTATTAAATGACTTTTCACAGCATACTGATTTCTCCATCTTTGGATTTGATGTGAGCACAGAAGTTTAAGATACTTTCTGATAAAATTGTTGTAATTTATTTGTGATCTTATTTACATGTCTGTTAGACAAGATTGTGTTCTCTGGTTGTTAAAGTTGTTTTAATTTATACTTTAGGCTATCCTATGATGGCAGCATATCTTAATGCAACTCGGCGGCCTATATTGTTTGCTTGCGAGTGGCCGCTGTATCAAAATGTCAGAGGAATAAAGGTCAGCTCAGGGATCGAAATGTTTACAGACTACCTGTCACTGACAGGTTTTATTCTATACTGAAGCCTGCTCAAGTGACCTCTTCTGTTAAGTAGTGACCTGTCAAAATGACCTCAATCAGCTTCCCTCAACAGCCTTATTGCGCTAATATCATGAGTTAATGTATTTTGGAGACCGAATGCTTGCAGTAACATAACTGATAAATTGCTTCAAATGTTTTAAAGGATACAAGAAAGAAAATACTATCTAATTTTCTTATGATAGCTAAAATAATATGCTGTGTACAATTGTAGACAGGTGGTCTATGAAAAACATTTCTGTCTTTTTATCCCATTTTATGTATGAACTTTTATTCTTGTATAGCACAGTTTTGCATGCAATATTTGATCAAATAATAATTAATATATGCAACTGAAAAGTATGTAGACTTTGTGTCTCCTTTGAAATCTATTCTATGATACAAATGTTAAATTTATATCAAATTAATTTCTATTTAACAAAAAAACCCTCAAAAACCCCAAACTAGATGACAAATTCATCTGATGGAACAGCATCCATTTGACTTCCCAATAAATAAATAACACTATGTGTTCATTATTAAATAGTAACATTTTTGTCATAATATTGCAGCCCTTGAAATTCGGACAAGTTTGCTATGGCAGTTAAGTGCCATCGTAAATCAATTTTGCAACGACACTACGGCGGAAATTTTAAAGAAAAGATTAATGCTGTCAAAATTATTCATATGTGACCCCCTGCAGTAATAATATGCTAAACTCAACTTTACTTTCGTAAACTTCAATACTGGAATAAACCGATTTATATTAAATTGAAAACATTGGGCCACACTCGTATTATAAATGTTTTTTCTTGGATCTGTAATTAGACAGTTCAGAGAAAAATGTCTACAGACTTTTCACCACTCTCAGATTTGCGACGGCAATGAAATGCTGTTGCAAATCAATTTTACGATAGCTTTTGCGAATTTCGAGGGCTGATATTGCTATTGGTCTATATTTACTAATTCTGTATTGCTGTAGTGTAGATATTAACTGGCGCTTCTTGATTGGTATATACAGTGGTACAGTGCTTGCTCGATGCGCGGTCGGTCTGGGATCGATCCCCGTTGGTGGGCCCATTGGGCTATTTCTCGTCACAGGCAGTGCACCACGACTGATATATCAAAGGCCGTGGTATGTGCTATCCTGTCTGTGGAATGGTGCATATAAAAGATCCCTTGCTGCTAATCGGATAGAGTAGCCCATCAAGTGGCGACAGCAGGTTTCCTCTCTCAATATCTGTGTGGTCCTTAACCATATGTCTATTGCGATATAACCTTAATTAAAATGTGTTGAGCATGTCGTTAAATAAAACATTTCTTTCTTCTTGATTGGTATATAAAAATCTGTGGTATGTGCTATCCTGTCTGGAAAGGTCTATATAAAGGTATCCATTGCTGCTGCAATAGGTTTCCAACATTTAGATACTGTACAGTTACCCATTAGGCTTACCTACCATTCTAGAAACAAAGCACTGGTAGTTTCATATGTACAGTCAAACCTGTCCTAGCGGTCACCTGTATTCAGCGGTCACCTGCCAAATGATTTATAACGTAAATGCACCTGTAATAAGCAGTTACCTGTCTAACGCGGCCAGCGGCCACCCAAATCGGATCCCAAATCGCTAAAATACCTGTATTAAGCGGCCACAATAAATATTTACTATTGTATAACAGGGATACTTAACAACAGCGATAAGGCCCAGCCACGAACCGATCTTCACACTTTCAGGTACCCATTCAGTCCCGACATCTCCACTGTGTATCAGTTAAGAAAGTATGGCTATGGAGTATATCTAATTGCCTCTGGGCAGGCTACCCTTGGCATTTGAAGGTTCACATCCTATGACAATACCCCGCATGAAATAAGAATTAAATAATTAAAACGGAAATAAAACAAACTTGGTGAGAAAGGTTAATTTAATACATTCCAGTTGTAGTTTTCCCCAAAAAAGACATGTTATATAGTAAACTGTGAAGCACACATCCTTTAATTACCAGTACAGACAGTAAAACAAGAAACAAAATGTATTAAAAGACGATATGCAGCAACCTGTAATCAGCGGTCATCTGTCTTAAGCGGCCACTTTCATCTACTACCTTGTGTAACCGCTTAGGACAGGTTTGACTGTACATGGATACTTAACACACTTGTTCTGGCTTAAATAAAATTGCATACATTTACTGTGCAGATAAAACATTTGTTTTTTGACAACAAACACTATGACAGTTATCACTGAGCAGGACTGGTAATGGTAAATATTAACTGCACTATACACTTGGAACTTTGACCCATCTGGTTAATATTTGGTATTAACTTGTTGTCAATTTGGTGGAAACACAATTCATTCATGATTTGGATTATATAAAATGCAACACAAATAAGAAAGCAAAACCCTGTGAAATTCTGAATGTTTACCTAGTAAATTAAAAAATATATACTCGACTTGGGGGTTAAAATAAACAGTCATAGTTAAGTATTTCTGTGTGTGTATTCTTCAGGGTATCCCTTGATGGAACATTACTTGAACTCAACTGGCCGACCCATCCTTTTCAGCTGCAGCTGGCCGGCTTATGTTGTTGGCACTCTGAAGATTCTGGTTCGTAATATTCCTTCATCTTTACGTCACTTGGAGTAGTGGCTTCAGCAGAAATTCATGCAGTCACAGCCTACTTGAACATTTACAATCCTCATATAATTGAATTCAACAAATCAAATACATGTCTGAGAAATAAATAACTGTTTGTTTGATGACACCTCAGCACATTTTAAACCTATTTGGAGTTATTTTGATATGTGACCTAAAGAATGAGAGGAAGCCCACACGGCCACATAGGTAATCCTAGTGAGCAGCAGAAAGGTTTCTTTTATATGCACTTTCCCATTAGGGATAGGACAGCACATTGCTTAACGTTTAATATACTATTCATGGGGCACTTGTTTGGACAGAAAAAACTATTGACTGCTTAGATAAAAATTGCCTGTTATCTTTTATAGATTCACTGAGGTATGAACACGCACAAAAGATGTTTAATTCATCAAATCCATTCACACTAAAGTTTATCATACTTTTATTTTGGTTCATAACTTCATACCTAGATGAAACTAAGAGAAATAACAGACAATCCTTATAATTAAATTTGAAACATATTACTAGAAACACAAACAGGATCATATTTTCTTTTGAATAATGTCTTTGGTTCTTGAACAGTAATGCTCAATAATTCAGAGTAGCAATATAAATTGACATGTTGATGTAATTTTTACGTTCATTGAGAAATGTTCATAGAGAAATAAACAAACTCGCGTTGCTACGGCTAAAACAGTCATATTTAATTGTAATGGTTGGAGCAAAAATTTAGTTATTAGATACCATGTCCTGTTAGAAGACCTGTCGCATCTCTGGGGAATGCTTTTCTACTAAGCTATATTTTGCCCCAATCATATATCTGAAGTATTTATTTACAGAGGAATATGTGAAATAATACCTGAGCTAGTGGTTTAACCAGCACGTGATAAGTATGAAAACATATGGTAATTATGACATTTGATCATGTTAATGAAAAAGACCACTCACTCCTGATAATACACTTTTCCACCAACAGGATAGCACATGCCATGGTAGTCTAGGACCTTTCTGACTATATCTGTTCATATTGCCAAGAAAAGAACAAATTAATTATTGTTTACAATTAAAATGAATTTAGTTTAGGCCATCATTCTTCCACATATATATTTTCATATTTGTTTTAAGATGACAGTTTCTTTTAAAGAATCTTTGCTTGGCTATATGCATAGCACAATTAAGAGGTTAAACTCGAGTAGTCTGCCTGTCTTGTTAATTATGCACATACAATACATGTAGAGGTGACTAACAGCATGCAGATAGTTTCTCTCTAATACTTTTTATGAATATGATTTCTGGTTTTCTGATGTGGATTGTGAGTGTTTTTGCTTTTAAAATCCCTATTGCATCCTTCACTGAAACTGTTTTAAGGTATCTTATGACTGACTATGTTTTATTTGGGACTGATTTTAGGTTAACTTATGACTCAATATTTTGGGGTAGAATCCTTGGACCTAATTCACTAAACTCTCGCAACTTTGCGATCTCGCAGTGCAATGCTAAAAGACAAAGAGGATGTTTTGTTGTCTAGCAGAGCCTAAGAGAGCTTTGTGAATTAGACCCATGGACCTTACCCATAAAGTTATTATAAGAGGGTTTATGAAATGCATTGGAAAAATATGGTCCATGTATAATTAAGTGGGTATTCATGTATGAGACTGTATCATCTGCCTCTTTAATATCCTTTAGCAAATGCATATTGTCAGTGAATGGTATCTCAGCCATTATGCTTTAAGTTCTAAGCTTTGTTTCTTTTTTTCCTATTCATTTCCAATTATCTAAATTCTAATATGTATCTTGCAAATTTTAAAGTAAATTTTGCTGAATAAAATAACACTAAAAATTACTGATGTTCATTTTTGAGACATCTAGAGATCATAATTTTAAATGTGTTTTTATTCTTAATTCAAATTAAAAATCTTTTACAAAGTTATCATCTGTAATACATATTTCATATAACATGCTGTTCCACGTATTGTAAAGAAATCTGTCATTTTGTTCTATAAAGGAAATAAAATTGGTGTTACAAGTAGTCTGGTTTTAAGCTGTTGATTGCCAAATACAGTTGAATTTGGCAAATGTATTTTCTAATTAGTTTATTTATGAGTGTTTATGTTTGTTTATTTGCTTTTAATTAAATTTAGAATTTATACATTGTCACATTGACAACAGTATATTTATGTCTAGCCAAATCTGTGATGGTTTTGTAATTTTATAATGAATGTATTTGAACACTGAACCAATGTATGGTAGACAAGTCATTTAACTCCTCAGAATTCTTGTTTAAATATATATATTAACCCTCATCAGAGTTAACATTAACAATGATATTTTCAGCCTAACTACCGAGAAATAGCCAAGTACTGCAACATGTGGCGTAACTATGACGATATTCAGGACAGCTGGGAGTCTACTCTTTCAATCATTGATTATTATGCTAAAAATGCGGGCGGATTCGCTGAAGTGGCAGCACCAGGAGGCTTCAATGATCCAGATGAGGTAAACTGTTGATTGTTGTTTTTGTCTTGAGCATAGGAAAATGTCAGATATCCATATTACGTTTCTGATATTGGTAGCCGTAGCAACCTCAGTGTCCTTGATGTGTCATGTTTAGCAGTTAACGAAGCTCAGTGTTAAAGTTTCACTTTTAACCCATTTATCACTGATTATAAATGAGTCTTACATCAATAAAACATGGTTTATAGTTACATCTATGAATATTCATGTCAATGCATGTCCAAAAATATCTAAAATGTAATAAATTAAAATTTTAATTATATTTTTTAAATTGAATTTTGTTTTATTTTTATTTTACACACATTGAGATGTATGGATGTAACTACTAGCATATCCAAGTAAGTTTATAGTACCGGTAGGTGAACATTTTAATTCCATGGTATTAAGTTTTTTAATTTGTTTAATTTTTTCTTTTTCATGAACTGTCACACTTACAATAATGTCATATCCCTGACTGTTTTTTTAAGGGTTGTGAATAAAATTAGTGATTCTACCTATTTAATATGTGTACAAAGTTTATCTGGATGTATCTTAATAAACTGACAATTCTTTTACTGTTAGCTGTGTTATTCTGTGTTGTGAGAACAGCTGTACTATTACTTCCAGCTTCTGGTTGGTAATTTTGGTCTGAGTTTCTACCAGCAGAAGTCTCAGTTTGGACTGTGGTCCATCATGGCGTCCCCGTTGTTTATGTCGACCGACCTGCGCACGATCCGCCCGGAAGAGAAGGCGATTCTACAGAACAAGCGTGTGATCGCTATAAACCAGGACCCTCTCGGAGCGCAGGGAATACAGATATACATGGTAGGTTATGTCAATGTGACTTCATTTTGTACTCCACTCCACCCTCAAACCAAATTCTGTAGTTGAGAAAGAAATCTAGAATGATTAGCTGTGAAGTTTTATGTAGAATGATTTAATAAACATTTTCTTTTACTGAATGATTTAATGTGAAAATGCTGAATGATTTAATTGTATAAACCAAAATGGAATAGTATTATTAAAAGTTATTTTAAAAGTATTTATAGAATAAATAGCAATAAACTTTGTTGATAATTTCTATAATAGAAAACAAATTCTTTCTATATTATTTAGTATCATAAATTATGTGAAAACTGTTGTTTTTTTTGTTTTTTTTATTGTCCCCAGAAATATTTGGCAGTGTCAGGGTTTAGGTGCCCTGAGCTCACTGACTTACAAATATTGTAATTATATTTCATATATACACACACTGTATATACAGACTATTTACATGTACACAATACAATGTTCATGTTTAGAACTTATACTGCATTCAAAAAACGTTCTCATCCACTCACCTAATCAACCCCCCACCCCCACACATACACACGCACATACACACAGATATCCATGTACATCAGTTTTCATACATGTCGGTAATTAGTTTTAATTATTTCTGGGAGCAAGAAAGAAGAAGAAAGGGGAAACACGAAATATCAGAAGTGAAAGAAAATTATGTGAAACTTGATCTTCAGTTGTAAAATACATTCTTGGTTGGAGAAATAAACATTGTGACTATATTGTTATTTTAAAATATTTTCCATTTTAGCTCTCCAAGTTTGATCTGTGGGTGAAGCGACTGGCACCAGAAGGATCAGGAAATAGAGCTTTTGCAATTCTCAATCGGGATGACAATGGAGCACCAAGAGTTCTCCCCCTTACCCTGCACTCTCTGATGTTAACTAATCCAAAAGGATATATTCTCACTGACGCTTTTACAGGCAAAAGTTATGGGAAAATGTTTCCCAATGATACTCTTAAAATGACTATCGATCCGACGAGTATATTCCTAGCCACAGCTTATGTAATTACATAATTATACTCGTTATACTACATGCTTTCATTTGCAGGGAGTTATTTTTGTGTGTCAGTATTAATTGACTATTTCATTACAAATGTAATAAGAATGCCAGTTTTAGAATGGTTTGTTCGTTTTGATAATCTCATGTGGTAATTCATAGTCATAGCATTATTAGTATTATAGTTTTTAAAAATTATTGTTTGGAATGAATGAATGAATGAATGTTTAACTACATCCCAGCATGCAAAATTATTGTCTGGTGACTTTTTATTTTAAAAGGGAGGTAACTATGTTGCATAATGACCACAAGTAAAGTGAAACTCCTCTAAACAGGACACCCATGGGAGCAAGTAAAAAGTCCAGTTGAAAGAGGTATCCAGTTTAGAGAGGTTCTTTCTGAACAAATATTAAAAAAGATGCTGCGAAAAACATCCGGTTTGAGGGAATTCTGGTTTACAGAAGGTCTGGTTTGAGAGGTTTCACTGTATTTCATAAGTTTTATATTGGAGTGTAAAGATTATTCCTTTAATTACAGCCTAATAAAAATTAAAAACTAAATACCTAAATACTTATTTGAAGATCATTTACCTAATATAAACATAATTTTAGTACTTAAATACAAAATATGGCCACTTTATATAAAATTGAGTAGTTGCGTAATTTGGCAGTGGGCTAGATGAACCCTGCTGTCTAACTGGCAGATGCTTACTGTAGATGACAGTTGATATAGAGAGGATGCTCCTCCAGTGTCTTGTGATATCATCATTTATCAGTGGGCTAGATGAGCCCTGCTGTCTTAACTTGCAGATGCTTTCTGTAGATGACAGTTGATATAGAGAGGATGCTCCTCCAGTGTCTTGTGATATCATCATTTATCAGTGGGCTAGATGAGCCCTGCTGTCTTAACTGGCAGATGCTTTCTGTTAGAGAGGATGCTCCTCCAGTGTCTTGTGATATCATCATTTATCAGTGGGCTAGATGAGCCCTGCCGTCTTAACTGGCAGATGCTTTCTGTAGATGACAGTTGATATAGAGAGGATGCTCCTCCAGTGTCTTGTGATATCATCATTTATCAGTGGGCTAGATGAGCCCTGCCGTCTTAACTGGCAGATGCTTTCTGTAGACGACAGTTGATATAGAGAGGATGCTCCTCCAGTGTCTTGTGATATCATCATTTATCAGTGGGCTAGATGAGCCTTGCTGTCTTAACTGGCAGATGCTTTCTGTAGATGACAGTTGATATAGAAAGGATGCTCCTCCAGTGTCTTGTGATATCATCATTTATCAGTGGGCTAGATGAGCCCTGCTGTCTTAACTAGCAGATGCTTTCTGTAGATGACAGTTGATATAGAGAGGATGCTCCTCCAGTGTCTTGTGATATCATCATTTATCAGCATGAGTTGATAAAAGTATGAAATCCGAACCTTACCAAAGATATCTATATCAATGAGTGCTGATAAATGATGATATCACAAGACACGAGGGGGGGGGGTATTCTTTTTATCATCTATTCTCATTCTTTTCATTTGTGACATTTGTAAACAATGTCCGTAAAGTGGGTTGAATGTCACTATATTTGACAGTGGTAGACTTGTTAACTAGCAGAATGACAGTATCGCTACATCACTAATGATAGATTTAGTGCTGAAACGTACACAGTGACTTAACAAAAGAAGAAGAATATTGTCGGAGATGCCAGCAATACAGATATTTGAAGCTGTCTTTGTACTACAGTATCTTAAAACCATCATAAGGTATGACATCATTATGATGCATACCATAGCCTACAATGGTTTTATGATATGATAAGATATCTTCAAAAATATGGGCCCTGGATGATATGTTTACCTTTCTATGAATTGATTTCACTGGCAATGCAAGTTTTATAAGTTTTACACAGATATTACACGGATGAATATTCTTTTCTGTAAATCTATTGTAATATATTGACATTTGACTAAAGATAGACCTATAGATATGAATTTTGTTGTGGATATGTAAAACAGAAGTGTAAATGGTTTTGTAAATACATGACTTTGCATATTAAAATGTAATATTTAATACTGAAAACTATTTTTAAAATTAAATATAGGATAATAAACAATTACCAGCTATTGTCAAATTTATGTCATGAGGGAAATAATTTCAGTTGTCATGAACTTTAGCGAGTGGCAAATATAAATTATTTCACGAGGGACATAAATTTGATAATAACTGCTACCGAGTTTGTTATTCTATTTATTACCTCAATCTATTTTGTCTCTAAAAACCTTTATTTTCGAGGCATATGCACGAATTCCAACCTGTATAGAAACGATGTAAACCACTTTACGCACTGTTCTGAGAATTTAGCTTTGTAATTTAATCACATTCATAGATAATTTTCAAAAACTAAAGTTCTTTTTATTCTGCTACAAAGTTTACAATGAATTGTATTAAAATTACATTTTGTTAAAAATATAACACCAAAAACAGAGAGATGTTCAAACGCAAACTCCTTTAAACTACATGACATCATTTTGTGTGTTTACCAAATCATATTTAGTGAGTTTACCAAATCATATTTAGTACCGACAAATTGTTCAATAAATTATAATATTGTTTGTTAGACCAATGCAGAATATTTCTCACTGAGAAAATATTTCCCCTGTTATGAGTGACCACTAGGGTAATAAATCATTTGTACACAATGTCTTCAAAGTTTTGGTGGATTAAAAAAAGAATTTGCACTTAATAATTGCTTATTTTCATGTAATTAAGTAATACATGTAAATATCAATTCCTTTCATGACATATAAAAAGGCAGTTTTCATGATGGATTTGCTTTTATGTTCATGTTTACAATTATTTTTTTATTGACTGTTTTGTAATTGTATCTGTCATTATATTATATATACCTCCCGGTAATTATATTCACTTTACATTCCAACTGTCTGTACTTTCTCAATAAAATTTGATAAAAATACTTTTAAGGCAGTTTCTTAGTTTAGTTTGTACCTAAAATATTGACTTTTTATATGGACAACAAGATTGATAGATTCACAGCAACATTGGTAGATAACAAGTAGATTGGTCGAGCAAAACCTATGGTGACACACCAAGTATATAAATTCTCTTTCAGTTGTATTGGATCTGAAAACAGTTTCTTCAGGTGGTAGAATAGAGCAAAGCAATTAAAAATCCAATGCACCATGAAGCACATTCTTAAGTCTCTCTCTCTCTCTCTCTCTCTCTCTCTCTCTCTCTCAGGTGCGATGAAATCTTACTTGTAGGGGTGGGTGGTCATCGAGATAAAAGCAGTTCAATTCAATATATATATATATATAATTTCCATCTCACCTTTGAAAAAAACCTACATATGTGTTGTATATAAATATAAAACAATATACATAATATTTTAAAAGCCATTCAATACAAGTTATGAGAGACTATAATAGTATACAAATAAAAGAACATTAAAATGAAAGATAAAAAATGAAATATAATAGTTACAACTTTTCAAATAAATAACTTTTTCAAACTTTTAAAATCTGTGCACAGGTTTTGGCACAAGATCGCATAATAAAATTGTTGGGGAAAAAAAAAAAAAAAATCACCTAAACTTGGCAAACGCACTTTATGACCCATAGGTAAAAATTATTTACAACAAAACTCAGTTATATATTTGTTTTGTAACTGCTGGCAACATTGCTCATTGTACCTGGTAGCATCGCTCATTGTACCTAGTAGCATCGCTCATTGTACCTGGTAGCATCGCTC
Organism: Dracogyra subfuscus; assembly: GCA_016106625.1. Lineage (NCBI taxonomy): Eukaryota > Metazoa > Mollusca > Gastropoda > Neomphalida > Peltospiridae > Dracogyra > Dracogyra subfuscus. The sequence continues at coordinate 15,076 of JAECMU010120645.1, forward strand.
ATTGTACCTAGTAGCATCGCTCATTGTACCTAGTAGCATCGCTCATTGTACCTGGTAGCATC
>JAECMU010120646.1:3176-22548 GCA_016106625.1 Dracogyra subfuscus
CCCCCTTGAATTTTGTTTTTCTGCGGACGTCCATGAAGATGGCCCAAAAAGCATTTTCTTGGGAGGGTTATGAAAGGAGTGGAAGTTAGGTGCTCAGTTTGAAATGGGCAATATTGAAAATAGCAATTAGTAAAAACGTTAATAGAATAAATTAAAAAACAATAAAGAAAAGTTGCAAGCCAAAAATATAAAATAATTGACTGCTCGGCCGAATATTTATATTATTTGGAGCATTTTAGAAGGACAGTCCAAAATTATTTAACTAATTTAATAATATTAAAAAAGTAAGTAATTTCGACATAAAATTTTGAACGCAGATCTAAAAGTTTAAAGTCCATTCGATATGTCCATGTGAATGGCCTCGTTAAGGCTGTGTGGGTGCACAGCTTATTTGAACAAGATGGGTTACATCCCGTCAAGAAAAGCCATCGATTTACAGTCATTAGACGTTGAAGGTTTAGTGCTGTGCTAAAATACAGATCTTGAGGTGCCGGATCCGTCTGAACAAGAGAGAGAGTATGTGACTAGGGTATAGTCTAGTCGTCATGGGTTGGTATAACGGTGCGGACGGGCCCGACTCCGGAGGATACGAGATGGTATCACTATAAAACAAAGTCTAAAAAATAGTAGTAGGGGATCGGATATGTAGAGACTAAACGCGAACAACCGTGGCGTTCTGCAGAATTGCCGTCATACGAGTCACGAAAAAAAACAAGTCGACATACTCAGAGAAATGACGTGGAGGCAAGGAATCTCGCTTAAAAAGGAATCCAACCTGGTGGTGCAGGCTGTCGAAATGAGAAGCGTTCCAGCGTTCAGTCAGTTCCAATGGCCGCATACATCCCAGTAGAAATTTTTATTTCGCTGACAAAAACAACAAAATGAAGGATCTCCAAGTAGAGAAACTCTTCATCAGGAACCCTTAGCAATACTAGTGGAGTTAATTAAATCACACCTGTCTCACATCACAGTTTACACAACTAATGATCTCACACTGCAGACGATATTCGTATGTTCGTTAGTTTGAATATAAGGCCTACTTTTACATGAACCAACAAATGCCCAACTAATGGGTATTTTTTGTGTCCTGATTTTAAATTGAGTGATATTAATACATACAGTGTAATTAAGCAAAGAGTGTGTGATGTGTTCAAGAAACAATCTTACAGCAACGTCAAAAGATAATTTGTATAAAAATGTATTAACTGAATTTAAATTGCAAAGTTATCTAAGAAAACCGTTGGACGCTACACATTTGAAAGAAATTTTAAAATTTAGACTCTGCGCCCATAAATATAGAATTTGGTAGATACAGAAACACTGAAAGATCAGAAATAATATGTACAGTATGTAATACAAATGAAGTAGAAGATGAATACCATTTCATTCTAAAATGTCCAAAATACAATGATATAAGAACACAATTTATAAAACAATATTATTATAAACGTGTAAATGTTTTCAAGCTTACACCACGGGCAAATAAGGTAAGAAATGAACTAGTACAATGAAGATGTAATGTTAATAGTGATGTACAATGTAGTGCATCATGCATGTGTATCCCGGTAGCACCTCAAGTATTTAACATTTTCTTTTATGTAATAACGACCTATATCTATATGTGATATAAGTCAGCAGTACTGTGATACTTTGTATTATATATGTCTATAATGTTAAATCACTCTCCATCATTATCTGTACATTATTGTGTACATATCAGTATAATATATGCTATATTGTTTGTATGATGCTGATGAGTTGTAAAACTTCAGGCAATAAAAGAACTTGCACTAGGTCACATTCGACTTAGCCACTGAGCAAAATTAACAGCAGGAACACGCCCAACTTGACCCAATCGATCCGGACCCGCTATTGGGATTGTCGCAAAATGCCAACTCACATATATCCTACTATAGTGGACGATTTACAACTATACTAGCGGAAAAAACGTTCCTGTGTATGGTAAAAAGTTGAATAAAATCATAATCGCAAGTTGTAAAATAATAACATGTTCAGGAGACATGTGCCCAACCATTATGTTCAAAACTTTATCCTCAATATTGCAATCGTACGTGTTGTTCGTTGCCGCACGTGCAAGACTCGTAACCAGATTTGCTAATCACGTGGTACAGATGCACATGTCCTTGTTACGTTTGCAACGGAAAACGGTAGAGGCCTAAACCATTGTCTAGAAAAACAACTCTGATTAATTTTAAACGGCTTTTACGCCATGCCACGCCTATATCTGAATTTGAACGTTACCGCGCGGTCGGGATGCTCGAAACTGAAATGGCGCATAATGAGGTCACAAGACGTTTTGGCGTTCATCGAAACACGATACAGAATTTGTGGCGACGTTACCAACAGCAAGGCAACACCAGAGACAGACCACGTTCAGGTCGTCCGCGTGTGACGTCACATGCACAGGACAACCATATTCGGGTAACACATCTTCTGAATAGATTTCGGGCGGCAACGTTTTGACAGCCAGAACCATCCCTGGGTTGAGAGCAATCAGTGTCAGGACAGTTCGCAACCGTTTATTGGAGCACAACATCAGGCCGAGACGCCCAGCAATACGTCCTATTCTTCTACGACGTCACCGAAATGAGCGTCTAGCATGGAGTACACGGCACTTACGATTCACCCGTCGCGACTGATCAGGTGTGCTATTCACCGATGAGTCCAGATTCTATTTGGACAGTAGTGATGTCAAAATCGAGTCTACAGACGTCTTAACGAACGCTAACACATCATATCACACGGGAGGACGCAGCTGATGATAGTGGCTGAAATTCTGACTGCCGTACGCTACAGGGATGAGATCATGTGCTCCTGTTCCTTCAAGGTCAACGTGGCGCCGTCATGTTGCAGCAAGACAACGCTCGCCTCACGTCGCACGTGTAGTGACCGACTTCCTGAGACGGCAGAATGTCAACACACTGCCTTGACTCGCTGTTTCGCCTGACCTGTCGCCCATTGAGTTGTATGGGACGAAATGGAGAGACGCCTACGTATTCTGCAAACCAGCCATTGACCTTGAACCAACTGGGTTGTGACCTTGTTCTGGTCTGGAACAACATCCCACAAGGGTTTCTGAACCATCTGGTGTCATCAATGACACGTCGTTGTCAGGCCTGTGTGCACGCACACGGTGGCCATACACGGTATGTACATTGTGAACTCACTTCCGACGCCACCCCTCTTTATGACCCAGAGACTGGTAACAACAATGCCAGACGTTTTTTCTTCTGGATTTGGTGTTGTGCGAAAATGGCAAATAAATAATGTGTGAAATAATTGTGTTGATATAATTACAAATAACAAAATCACACCACTTTTAGTAATGCACAGGAACTTTTTTCCGCTAGTATATATTCCAGTGCACTTTATGTAGATGCTAGCAATCAGACCAGTTATTGTGAAACTAAATTAGAACATCAAGAATACTATGAATGTTTGACTGTTGTCCCCGGGCCGAGACGTAGCCCAGTGGTACAGCGCTCGCTCGATGCGCGGTCGGTCTGGGATCGATCCCCGTCGGTGGGTCTATTGGGCTATTTCTCCTCACAGCCAGTGTACCACGACTGGTATATCAAAGACCGTGGTATGTGCTATCCTGTCTGTGGTATGGTGCATATAAAAGATTCCTTGCTGTTAATCGGAAAGAGTAGCCCATGAAGTGGCGACAGCGGGTTTCCTCTCTCAGTGTTTGTGTGGTCCTTAAACATATGTCTGACGCCATATAACCGTAATTAAAATATGTTGAGCGCGTCGTTAAATAAAACATTTTTTTCTTTCTTTCTGTTGTCCCGAGCTGATACCTGGTCTGTCAACACACATACATGTACCTGTTAATTATTGTGTCAGCAGTTAGCGATTACAATTTATCATATACTGAAATTTATTAATTTTAATTAAAAAAAAAAAAAAAAATTTGTACATATAGTATTTGTTGTGTTAAAGAATTCATTTGTAATTAAATTAAAATTATATAGGTAGTATTAGCTGTATTATCAGGATTCATGAATTTTATCGATTATCGATTATTTTTGCACTGTTAATCGTCGACAACGTGAAATTCAATTTGCACGTGCATGCATGGTTCGACATGTCCCGTGTAGTATCGGTCGATTTGTTTTACTTGTCTTATGCCCGGCGCAGACGAGCGTTTTTTAACGCAGGCGTCTTGAGTTAAAAAACGCATTCGAACGAACGCAGTAAAATCGCATCGTGTGCGACCCCCTCTGCGGTTTTTTTAGCGCTGCGTCGATTTGTCAAATATCAAACATGTTTGATTTTAGACGCACAGACGCATCGTCTCCTGCCGCATTCGTCTAAAAACGTACGTGTGCGCCTACTTGCGTTTGCGTTGCTTTCACATTTTTATATTAACCAATCATCAGTTTGTTCAGTAGCATGCCTTTCGAAATGGCCTTACCCAATGACAGTTTGTGGACTCAACAACGAGAAGACATTAGTGGATCGCAGGAAAGCATCGCAGGTAGGCGCACACGAGACGCATCCGTCTGCGTCGAGTCTGCGTTTTTTTTAACGCGGACGCATGCGTTAAAAAACGCTCGTCTGCGCCGGGCATTACTGACATTGTTATCAAGTGAACGAAAACGCTTAAATTTTTTAAAAATAAATAATAAAAATAAAATGTTTTTTTACATTGTGGCATTTTTAGTATGCCAATAACACCCAATAATTTACGCGAACGGACGATTGGCATGCTTGATGCTGGTATGTCAAAAGAAGACGTTGTAAGGCATGTTGGGAGTTCTAGTTGAGCGATACGAAATCTTCGCGTAAGATTTCGAACGACAGGAAGCACCAACGACTTGCCACGTCGTGGACGTTCTTATTTATTTTTGGACTGTCCTTCTAAAATGCTTCAAATTATATAAATATTCGGCCGAGCAGTCAATTATTTATATTTTTGCTTGTAACTTCCTTTTTTTTTTCTTTTCTTTTTCAATCCCGGGTCAGGCCACCGATCTTACCGGAGGTTGGACTCGGGATGGGCGTGTTCGAAACCCTAGTGGTATATGGGCACGTTAAACTTGTTATCATCATCATCATTGTCAAGACCGCTATATCCTGAACACGCGTTTGCGCAATTGATTCCAAACTGCCACTGATACTGCTGCTAACACACCCGAGACCTAATTCACTAAACTCTCGCAACTTTACGATCTCGCAGTGCAACGCGCAAAGACTTGCAAAGAGGATGCTTTGTTGTCTAACAGAGCCTAAGAGAACTTTGTGAATTAGGCCCCTGGGATTCATAATAACTGAATCAATCGGTAAACCGTTCGTAATCGTCTACGGGAGAATGAGTTACATGTACGGCGTCCTTATGTCGGGTGTGTTTTAACGCAACATCATCGTTCTTTTTTCGGATGAATCAAGATTTACTTTACAACGTGGTGATGGCATGGTGCGCGTCTACCGTAGAAGAAATGAACGCTATGCTGATTGTTGTGTTCTTGAACGAGATCGTTTCGTGGGTGGGGGTTCTGTCATGGTCTGGTCATGATCTCAACCCCATCGAACATGTCAGGGAGAGTTTGGACAGACGACTGAGGCGACTGAGGCGTCGTCCCAACCCACCCGCCAACGTCAACGAACTTCGTCATTCAGGAATGGAACAATATTCCACAGGCAGAAATCAACACTTTAGTCAATTATATGCGCCTGTGATGCACTGCCGTGGTCAATTTAAGAGGTGGCCATACCCGTTATTAAGTGTGTTTTTTGTGTTTTTTAACCCCTACCACACTTCGTCAAAATTTCTCCCGGTTTCTTTTAACCTATGGCCATGATGTTTGCACCAAACGATGCATCATGGAATACTTTAAACGCATATATAACAATTATTCCCCCGGTTTGTTTTCATCAAGTTATGTTCAAGCAAAGTTAGCGGAAGTTTCTTATTTTGTTCAGTATATATAACAAAATAAAGGGTAAATACCGATTAACGAAACAAATCACAGGTCTTAACCCGAGTGTGTTGTCTAGGGAGGACAACGCTGTTGTCATTCCCGATGTGTGTGGTGTATGTATATATGTGTGTGTATATGTATGTACGTGTGTGTGTATGTGTGTGTGTGCGTGTCTCAGTTGCAGTGTCAACTCAAGCGTTCACCTAAGAGCTTAGACGTGTGTGTATGTGTTTGTATGTGTAACTGTGTGTATGTGTGTGTATGTATGTATGTAGTGTGTACATGTGTATATGAGTGTGGTGTGTATGTGTGTGTGTGGGGGAGTGTATATGTGTGTATATGTATGTGTGTAGTGTGTATGTGTGTGTATAGTGTGTATGTGTGTCTGTGTGGGTCTCAGTTGCAGTGTCAACTCTATCGCTTAAACATATATATTGTATCTGTATCACCATGTTGTTAACCTGTTAATCATGTTTAATGTGTGGAAAATAAAATACAAGAACCTACATCACCAACTTGAGATTTCTGTTCATGCACCCCTGCACGTGCTGTAATCTCACTGTGGTGCAGGTGGTATGGTGCTATATTTTGAGTTATGCCATTGTTGAACGACCACGTATACATATTATGGGCCGAATTTACAAAGTCCGTTTGTTGTGTGTAGTCTTAAACACCTGCGTTAAGAAACCGGCTTCGGAAATTCGGCCCGTAGTGTTAAACAGGACATTGTACAAGTCATGATATAGTCTATAGTGTTGAAATAAATCCACTGTGGCCACAGTCGACTCCTATCTATTAGGTTGAGGGTAGGGACGTAACCCAGTGATACAGCGCTCGCTCAATGTGAGATCGATCCCCGTCAGTGGGCCCATTTGGGCTATTTCTCGTTCCAACCAGTACACCACAACTGGGGTAACAAAGGCCGTGGTATGTGCTACCCTGTATTTGGGATGGTGGATATAAGACCCCTTGCTGCTTATCGAAAGAGTAGCCCATGAAGTGGCGACAGCGGGTTTCCTCTCTAAATGTATGTGTGTCTAACGTCATATAACCGTAAATAAAATGGGTTGACTGCGTCGTGAAATAACACATTTATGCATGTACAGTAATATATCATGGACGATTTTAGCAAGGAAGAATTGTTTTGTTTTTTATTTAGCGACACATTCACATTTTATTTACGGTTGCATGGCGTCAGACATGTATATGGTTAAAAACCACAGAGTTTTTTGTTTTGTTTTGTTTAACGACACCACTGGAGGCCAGGAACACATTGATTAATTAGTCACAGGCAAATTGATGTCAAACATTTGGTCATTCTGACAGTCTTCAGAGAAAAGCTGTTTGTTTTGTTTAGCGACACCACTGGAGCACATTCATTAATTAGACACCGGCTATTGGATGTCAAACATTTAGTCGCCAGAGGAAACCTGCTACATTTTTCCCATTAGCAGAAAGGGATCTTTGATATGCACTTTCCCAGACAGGAAAGCACATACTACGGCCTTTGACCAGTTGTAATAAAAAATAAAAAAAACGATCGAATGAATGAATCTACCGAGGTGGTTCGATCCCGCGACTCAAGCACCCAACAGAGTGAGCTAAATCCTGCTACTTGGAGAGTTTGTTTTGTTAACACCACCACTAGAGCACACCGATTATTTATCATCGGCTATTGGATGTCAAACATTTGGTATTATTTGACATATAGTTATAATATAATATAAATACATTTTTCCATTAGTAGCACAGAATGTTATATGCACCATCCCACAGACAGGATAGCACATATGGCCTTTGCTATATCAGTCGTGGAGCACTGGCTTGGTTGGAGAGAGAGAGAGAGAGAGAGAGAGAGAGAGAGAGAGCAGCTCTGTTTGAACACACGCTACTCCAGAAAAGCAGCAAATAATTTTATGTTTATCTGATTGACAAGATAGTAATTTGATCCTTGGAAAACAACTACAAGAGAAGTAATAATATCAATAACGTTAAAACAGACTATGAAAATAAATGTTTCCATAGTTAATATTTATTCAGCTGAAACATGTCATACATCACCAACAAACAAAACAACTTCCAAGGGATGAATGAACACTCAAATAGTGCACACTGATGATGTAATGAAACCCATGCTTAATACAGCACTATTGGGTACAGATAGCACTTTAACGTCCACATTAATACACCAGTATATTATATGTTGAGAATTAACACTGGTAGATTTACGAACATTAAGTCAAGTATAATCAAATCTTATTATCAATAAGAAACATGTTTGTGCAAAGATAACTCAATTTCAATAATAAACATTAGCCCGAAAAAAGAAGGTATGTATGTATGTATGTATGTATGTGTGTGTGTATGTATATACTAAGATGTGTGTATATATACTAAGGATATTTATTACACTTCTGATAAAAATTAATAAAAGTTTTAGAAGGGCATGCAATATTTCTTCATCAAGCGAGAAATAAAGGTCTGTTTTATTTTTCAACTTTGTATACTTAAATACATTTCATTTTGCATACAAAACATTGCTCACTATAGTAACAGCCTACTACTTTTTTCTTTTATTGTTTATATCCCCACCCCACCTAAATAGCTGTGAAATAGCCTACTTATAGTCTGTCCCATCATTCTATAAAATAAAAAAAAATTACAAATCATTTGGCTCATAAATAAATAATTTTAGTAAATTTCATAGTATGGAAAAAGCCGTTCCTTGTGGGACAGACTATAGATGTGTAGAAATAAAAGTATAACATTTAAGTCTTCATATAACAATAATAAACAATGAACAGTAATGAACCTTTTACTGTGACAGCCAATACAGGTAAGTCCGAGGAAATGAATGGAGTTGCTGCACAATTGTGGGTAACACCAGTGAAGCAGATTTTAGTTTAAAATCAATCTTGATGTTTCCCAAAATAAGTGATAAAAGTTAAAACTCACCACGATGAGCAATACATTCTAAGGTGTATAGAAAATTGGGACAAGAAAAAGGACTTCTTACAAGGCAGTACTTGGTAGGAATTGATTGGGGGGGGGGGGGTTTAAAAAGAGGGACAGTGATGAGAGACTGAACAAATGGAGACAGACATAGATGGGTGAACTCTTAACATGCAGTGTCAACGGTTCTGTCTAGATATTTATGGGTTTTGTCTAGATATTTAAGGGCAGTGGAACTTAACATGCCATTTTGTAAAGTCATGATTTCATTACTATTATAGTATTACAGACGGTGGCCAACAGTTCAATGTTTGTCCACCATGAGTGGAAGTCTGGATAGCAACCTGCACAAAACCAAATACAGGACAAACTCTGTAAAGATTAAAGTTATCTTTAAATAGACAGAAGAAGTCCACCACTCTGTAAATCATTACTTTCAACAACTGTTGGTAAACCACGGAAGGAAAACAAACTAGATTAAAATACACGTACTAATAACAATCTTTGTGACACAAAGATGAAAATCGTTGAGATTATTAGTAGTTTAGTTTTTCATGTTATCTTATTTACCAAAACATATGATTTTTGAATGCGAAATACTTGAAAAAAATTGGACCAAGGACCACACTTAAAAAACTTGTTGCCACATTCAAATGCTCTGATGATGTCACACATATACAATTTGTATAGCATTTGTCTAAAAAGATCCTCTTAAACCAAGAGTTTTTCAAACCAATCCATGGCAGTAAGGATTTTAAGGAAATGATTGCAGCTTTATCCAAAATTGAAATAATGACAAGTTAAACCCTTGGACCGCGATTATCACATATCAACTGAACACACACATTTCACTTGATGGTCAAGACAGCACAGGGTCAAACATTCAGTCAACTTCAAATAGTGTCAGACATGACCATGTTAGTGGCATATTAATTAAATTAACATATCTACATAGGAATAAATAGTCACTCAACTGACAAAACCTGAATAAACATTAGGTTTGGGAGTAATATCAATAGTAGATTAAAATATTATTTAAACATTAATAATACCTGAATAATCACTCAACTGACAAAACCTGAATAAAGATTAGGTTTGAGGTAATATCAGTAGTAGATTAAAACTGGCAAAAGCTGAACAAACATTAGGAAAATGTGATGGGGTTCAGGTATGCTTAGTTCTAAACATTTATTTAAAACATACAACTTGTAATTAAGGAAATGCACTCTCAATATTGCTTAACCATTGCACTAACATTGCATTAAAGTAAAAAACATCCAGAACTTTTAAAAAGAAAAAACTAAATGTTTACCTGAGATTGGTTTTTTTGAAGAGATTATCATGCAATTTTGGCTTCAGCAATTAATACTTATTGATGTTACTGGTTTCAGAAAATAATTATGACCACATGACATGCCATTGCTTAACCATTTTAACACAACGAAGTAACAACTAGGGCTATAAGACGAGGCATATACCCTGCATGTAGCAAAATAAACGTGGTTCATATTGATTTAAAACATGGGCTGAGAAGTAACCGTTAGTCATTGTGGTCAGTAAACACAAACTGCCCAAATACTAAGGTCGATGTCATTAATACAATTTCTGATGTTATGCACTGAATATTTAACCCTGGTGAAAGCACACAGATCAGATTTGTACAGCATGTATAATGTAGCATTCACACCAATCTTGTATTCTTAAAAATAAATGATAACACTATATACAAAACATCCACATTTCATCACAATTCTTCCTTCCCTATATCATCTAAATCAACATCACTAAGATCAATATCTTCTTCAACAGGCAGCTGGAAAAAAAGAAAAACATTCAATAATTAATCTTCATTTACAAACAAACAAACAAACCAAAAAATACAGAGAGAGGGATAGAGAGGAGTCCACTATTTATTTCACTATCCAGTTATCAAATAATTCCACTGGCCCTACCAACTGTAAAAGTACAATAAGTCAAGATCATGATGTGACTGAATTACATTATGTGTTAAGTAGTTTGTCACATGACAGTTCAGTCGAGTCAAAATGTTTAACACTGCAAGTTAGTACAAGTCATCCAATTTTAAAGCTACAATCATATAATGGTGTCGATATTTCTTGTACGGTCACTGTTAGTGTAAGAAAGAAAGAAAGAAATGTTTTAACAACACACTTAACACATTTTATTTACAGTTATATGGCATTAGATGTATGGTTAAGGACCACAGATTTTGAGAATAAACCTGCTGTCGCCACTTCATGGACTACTCTTTCCGATTAGCAGCAAGGGATCTTTTATTTGCGCTTCCCACAGACAGGATAGCACAAACCATGTCCTTTGTTGAACCAGTTATGGATCACTGGTTGGTGCAAGTGGTTTACACCTACCCATTGAGCCTTGCGGAGTACTCACTCAGATTTTTATAAACAATTTATATGTTATGCAAAACAAATTCAGATAACTCATCGGCCCCATTTAAATGGAGTTCCATATTTATGGTGGAAAACAAAATGGCTTGTTTAAAAGTTAACTTGCATAATGCCTTACACACACACAATTTATTGTGCAACTAAATGAGAACAGCTATTGTCTTTACTTTTTCTCGTTCCAGCCAGTGCCCCACAACTGGTGTATCAAAAGCCATGATATGTGCTATCATGTCTATGGGATGGTGTATATAAAAGATCCAGTGCTACTATTGGAAAAATGTTGCAGGTTTCATCTTCAATACCATATACATGCATATGTAAAAATTACCAAAGATTTGACATCGAATAACCGATAAATAAATCAATGTGCTCTAGTGGTGTCGTTAAACAAAAACGTCATTTTATGTACTTACTTGGCCGTCTTTACCGTCCCATGGGTCAATTGTTTTCACTTGAGGTAATTTTCCATCTTTAATAGGGGCGGTTGAACCTCTACCATACTGGACTTCTCTGAAAACAATCAATAAAACGTTATATAAGCATTCATAACAGATGAAAACAATTCACACCAGTAACATACCTTTTTTTTCTTCTATAAAACTAATGTAAGCAACTACGAATACCAAGATGTGCAGATACATTTTAGAATTGACAAAATTGATAACCTGAAAGACCTCTTGAATTGAAATTTGCCTAAACCATTTACGTGTGACGCAAAAACAAATTAAGGTAACCTATCTTGTTTTTAGGTAATTCATGATGAACATGTATATGATGCAATAAATTAAATCTGTGAATGAAAAAGGAGTTACACAAACTTAAGCTAGTGATGTTCAATTGAGCATTGTTTTCGTTATTTGATTAGCAGCACTTGTTACATGCAATCGAATCAGGAAGGCATTAGTCTTATACAACAAGTTGTGTCTGAATCGTACCTATTAGAACATGTCCTATTTCTAAATACTAATCGTAAGCTTTCAGGGAATAAAATCATATTAAAAATTCAACCATTCAGTCTTGTCAAGTCCGGCTTTTCTGGTTTGTTTATAAACGTGTTAAAATGTCCGGATTTCATGGATTCCATAAAACCTATTATCATTCAGATGTCAGTAATTGTTTTGTCAAATACTACCATCAGTAAACTTGCATACATTCATGTTTTCTTTAATTCAGTTGAAATTTGTATGCACTTGTATTTCTCACATGATGTATTGTCTTCCCACATATATACAATTTGAGTCTCTATAACAAATTGTATGTGACAAATTACACCTTTAGCAGTAAACAGACAGAAATTAATGAAAATATTTTACACTGCCTGATAATTAGGACCAGAAGTTTTCACCAAGAAGCGAATTTGAGACATTTATTGACCTTCAATATGTTAGAGGTTTTAGGCTACCCTATTTTCCCCATGTATTATGCACTTTTTTCTCTCCAAAAATAAAGGTTGAAAATGGAGGTGCTCATTAATACACAACAATAATGAAAACAATTATCTTTTAAAAATGTCCAGCAATCATTTGTAAAAATTCACTGATCGGTAGTTTACAGGTTATTGACGGTATTCATTACAAGGAAATGCCAAAACCCTCTTAAAAGTCACTTTCACTTGTGATGATGCAATTCATTGTATGGGTGTTGAAATTAGAAACTATACAAAATTGAACCCACCTTAAAAACTCGGTAATACCCTTCTCATCAAAGGCTTGCTTGAGCCAGGAATATTTCATTTTTCTTGAGTTCATGGCAGCCAGAGCCTACGAAAGAAAAACATGTTTTATAAATCCAAGCAATGAAAGAACGATTGGTTTTCATTTCCGTAAAGTTATTTTGGTTTTGTCAGGACTAAAGTGGGAATTGTTTGCTTTAGCCAACTTTCAGATTTGTCAGGTATTTCCTAACAAATTAAATGGATTGTCTGTTATTTCTTTTACGTTAATCATGGTGTGAAGTACAAAAAAACAAATCATCCCCAAACTGTGTGAATCGGTGAAGCTAAACATTCACGTTATTTTTAATTATTGTTTGGTTCTAAAAAAAGAATGCTTAATGAGACAAAATACCAAAATAAAGTAATGATATTCAGATATGGCCTTCGCTGCCGATATAATTTTTACGTCCATGGATTGAGATATTTTATGATTAAATTAAAAACATATTTGACTAAGAATAATGCTCAAAGTTCTTATTTATTTTTAATTATATTTATGGTTCTAAAACAATAATGCTCAATAAGACAAAAAAACCTACAATATAAAGTGACATCATCAGATATGATGTTCCCCGACAATGTCAATTTAATGTTTATATAATGTGAATTTATATAATGCATTTACATAGGTTTACAGCTTATTTAATTAATTTCAAATGAATAAATAGTGTTTAAAAATATATATATATATAATGTGAAGAAACTCGCGTTACTACAACTGGACCAATGAGATGTTATACTGTTTATGAATGTAACAGAAATTTTATTATTAAAAATGAGCTAATTTACACAATTCTATAAACAACTAAATGGTACAACTACTTAAAATGACTAGTTTGGCTATTAGTAGCATGAATCCTGCTTCGTATAAAATAAATGTAACACATCTTGCCATATTTTCTCTTCATATTATAATTTTATTTAATGGTAATACTTATAAATGACAATATTGTTTTTAAACACACGAGTTACTTACTGGGTAACCAAATCCCCCGATTCCTAGAGCCTCTTCCACATGTGGTTGTGCTGCTCCTTCAGCCCAAACCCATCTGAAAAATATCAACACAGATCAATGAATAATTCACTTCACTGAAAGTATTAACTCTCTCCATCCAGCTGTCAAGTACTTGACTTGCACCATTTTATATTGTCTAATCATGTTCACTTGACAATCCTATTAAAGGGACATTCCTGAGTTTGCTGCATTGTAAGATGTTTCCTACTAAGAAAATATTTCTACGATTAAACTTACATATTAAATATATTTTCTGGTTAAATGTTTTTCTTGTCGTCTTCACATTTGTAAGAAGCCCAAACTGGATTACGTCCTCAAATAATTTCGTACGTACGAACAAAATACATTTTTGAAAATAAAATGAAATTCAACGTAGTACAAATATTAGAACGATCAGAAACACGTTTAATATACAGCCACTAATATTTTATGCAGAAAAATATATTTGATATAGAATTTCAATCGTTAAAAAGTCATTGTTAATCAGTAACATCTTAAAAAGTGAAGCAAACTCAGGAATGTCCCTTTAAAGTAGTCCCCAATTGTTATAAATAGCTCTATATAAGCTATTTTCTGTGCATGCATGTATGGATAAATGGTCAAAAGGCTTCCAGTACATTGAAAAAGCTCATGCATGTGTATGAAATTTTATATATCTCATCCATCGAAATCTTTATCATGTATATTTTAAATTTTTTTTTAAAGAAATTAACTTGGCAGACAATGAAGATGCAATTTGGAGAAAATACTTTGACAATTATTATTAAGATGTTTCAATGATTTCGTGAGTGACTTCGATGGAGATAAGGATAATAATGAAGATTTTTTTCAAAATGATAAACTTTAATGCAAAGTGGACTAACAAAGTGACTTGTATAAAAAAAGCAAAGTGTGCAGAAATTAGATGAAATTGGTGGAAAGAACACACACCACTTTTCACTGCTAATACCAGAGTTTTATTATACAATATTTTTGCAAAGGGATATAACTCTGGAGTAAAACGTAGTCGTTAAAAATGTTATATTGTCTGTGAACTGGTCAATAGTCTAGAAAGCGTTAAAGCATGGATCCTTATTAGTTTTCAATAAATCAAACTTACCCCCACATATTTTTCTTAAATTTTTCTCCCAACCTCTTGAGCATGCTAATGTAATTGTTTCTACACTTGGACTGACAGTCGAGGATGTGCGGGAGAACCGATACGATACACAGCTGATGACCCTCACAGCACTCGGTCAGCTTCTGCTCACTCACAAGCTGAAATAGAATACAACTATCAATGAGAACCGACACGATACACAACTATGACCCTTACAGCACTTGGTCAGCTTCTGCTCACTCACAAGCTGAAACAGAATACAACTATCAATGAGAACCGATACGATACACAGCTGATGACCTATCAATGCTGAAAATTCTGTTTCATATTACTTACAAGAAGAAAGTTTTAATCGGATTATCATTGCTCAAAATTCTGCATTTCATATCACTCACAAGCTGAAACAGTTACAACAGAACTATCAATGCTGAAAATTTTGTGTTTCTTCTCACCCACAATTAGAAGCAATCATAATAATTCCCAAAACTAGAACATTTCATGTTTGTTCTAAGTTTGAGAGATTTAATTAAAGCCAAAACACATTTATCCTCTTTTTTTTTTCTTCATCAGTTTTTAAACTTTAAAACGTTTTTCTAGAAACAATAATTTTATGCCTTTTCTGGTATACTGCATTTTGAATGGTACAATGATTTAAGAAAAAAACAAAACATTCAGCTTTAGCAATCACTAACAATAAACGTGACCTACTTCATACACATCTGGTGGAGGGACATTTTCTGCTAGTTTATCTTTCGCCCAGCTGATTATATCAGATGCCGTTCTGCCCCCATCATAGTCGACTGCTTCACCATCCTTCTTCCCCGCCGCGAACATCTTGATGGTCGGGAAACCCTGCACCTACAACATCAGCACATACCATACAATTATATTGCTGGCTACAGATGAACCAGGAATAACCTACAACACACGCCAATATCAGCACATACCATACAATTATATTGCTGGCTACAGATAACCAGGAATAACCTACAACAGAAGCCAACCACAGCAAATGTCATACAATTATATTGCTGGATACAGATGAACCAGGAATAACCTACAACACATGCCAACATCAGCAAATGCCATACAGTTATATTGTTGGTAACAGACAAACCAGGAATATCAATACAAGATTGACAGCAATTGAAATATCTAGAATATATGAATCCAAAATACACAACAAACATCTGTAATCTTGGAAATGACAACCATTTTCTAATAGAGTGAACTGGCCCATATTGGTGAAAATATATATGGCTCAATTAGTCTAATTTTGTCAATATATTGTATAACAGATTTGCTAACGTCTGATGGCGTTTATTACTTCATTGTATTTCTTATTGAAAAAAGAAATCTGCATTTAGCTAACCAGTATCATACATACTTTTCTAAACTGAAATCAATTTAAATATATGGCTGGTCAAGGACACTTATATGTACTCCATATCTGCGTCAATTTAAATGATTTATTTGTCAATGACACTCCGTTGTATCTGCTAGACATGATTGTACAGTAATGTCACTTTAAATGATTTGCTTATATACACTTACTCCATATCTGCTAGACATGACTGTGTGTACAGTGGCGTCCAGGGCACCAACTTTGACCTTGCCCTTCAGCTCGGATGCGGCCTGTGCCCAGTGTGGAGCGAGATTCTTGCAGTGTCCGCACCACGGAGCGTAGAACTCAACCAGCCACATGTCATCACTCTTCAGAACCAGCTCTTCAAAATTACCATCCGTCAACTCCACTACATCCTTGGGGTCACCAGGCTGCAAATTAAAAAAAAGGTGCCATTAAATTAATTTTTTAAAAACACATAATTTTCAACATTTTCATGAGGGGAGAGTGTTAAAGGGCCAGTGTACACTTTTTTTTTGAAAAAGAAAAATGTTGATCAACATTTTTCATTTGGAGATGTACTTTTAGGGGAGCAGGGTGGTGGTCAAAAGTGTACTATTTGTACACTTGTGAAAATTATTGACGGCCCCTTAGTAGAACTCATTTTCTGGCCTGTCAGATACATATACAGATAATTGTATTCAGATGTGTAATGCAAGTGAAAATGTAATAAAGGACTGTTCCTGAATATTTCAAAGGGAGTAAAATGGGGAGGTGGAGGGTGGGGGGGGGGGGAAGAGAGTAGGGCACTGCAACAGAAACTGGCTTATTAGAAGGTCGTGGGCTAAACAATTTCATTACACCAATGTTCAAATGCACTGCAGACTCTCTCTTTGTAAACATCAGCTGTAATACATACTGGAGTCCCTTTGTAATACACGCAACCACCAGTAACTAGGAATGTAACGATATATACACAAATATTCTGTGCATCGAACTGTATCACAGTTGCATTTGTATTCGCTACTACTACTAGCTGTTGATTGAGTGCTGTTTTGTGAAGATTAAGAATGACTAACCTTTCCCCCTCCTCCACCACCTGACTTCTTTCCACCCGATCGGTCTTGGACGACAGACTTAATTTCATTCATAGCACCATCCACAATACCCTGGGACGTCCGTGGACCTGTAGGAAACAAATAATTGGGCTCCGCTATTTAATTTCTTTCTGGCAGAAACACTGACTGCATGTATTTTGCCCTAAACAATCTTAGCGAAGTCGGTGACATTGTTATGGTCTCGTATGTGGAATCTATTTATCATTTTGACTTTGGTGCAGGCTAAAGCTCTGTGAGCTAAAAAGCTCAAATGGAATCTTTAAAAAGCTAAAAAATCACATTCTTTGAATAAAATACTTTATAAATTAAAAAAAGAAGACCCACCAACCTTGATAGTCTTTTGGGACCTTTTTGTTCTTTGAAAATATCTTGATGGTGGGAAAGCCTTGTACACCATATTGCCCTGCCAAACTCTTGTGTTCATCAGCATTCACGGCAGCAACCCGAACAATACCCTAATGGAAGAACACACCTGTTAATCACATGTAATACTATAGAGTGGGCATTTCATATGTATATGACATGCTGCTTCCACAACTTGAGATTATTTTAAACAATAACCTGTCACAAATCTTTTTACCTTCTCATAAAGCAAATCTTAAAACTGTCAGAGGATAAGCAGCAAATGCCACTCGTGTATTTATATATATATATATATATATATAATATGTGACCCGCTCTGTCGAAATCATTTTGCATAATGAGGCAATTAGTGAAAAAATACACTACCTGGTGAAAATTACGATGCTGACAGAAAACAGTACCTCGTTTAATTTAATAACGTCTAAATACTTTTTATTATGATTTTTAGTTATTATCCAGAGAGTTGAAACAATGGTCCGAGTTATGTTGTTCTTTGTTAATTTTCACCACTTTTAATTGCGGTAGCCGTTTGGTGAATAGTTTCATATTTGGTATCAAATTGCGTCAAATAATTCCACTACACTATCATGTTAGTGACGAGTGGGTAGGACTTAGCTGTAAGCCAACAGGAATCAAAAACTGACCATACACAAACCAGTTTGTTACTAGGCAGACGTCTTAGCTAAGTGATATACGCCTTTTGATTTGTCACTGCAGCTTTCTGGGTAATTGAAGCATTCAAAATTACAGTGGTTCGTCGAAGGAAAACACAAAGGAAGAAAAAAAAAGATGGCTGCGCATACGGTTTTTAGTCCTCGAAATTTGTGGTGGCATTCAGCAATGCTGTCGCAAAATTGATTTGCGACAGCATTTCATCGCCATCACAAATCTGAGAGTGGTAAAAAGTCTGTACGCATTTTATTCTGAACTCTTTGTAATCTAGTGTGGCCCAATTTTTCCTCAATTAATATAAGTTGGTTTATTCCAGTATAGAAGCGTACTAAAGTCAAGTTGAGATGACAACTTTTAGCATATTATTACTGCAGTGGATCATAGATGAATAATTTTGACAGCATTAATCTTTTCTTTAAAATTTTAGCCATTGTGCTATAGCAAACTTATTCAAATATCAAGGGCCGAGTTTTTGTTCAAAGAGCAATTTTTAAATGTAAATTTATATAACACTCCCATCAGTTATTTTACTTTTGAATTATTTTAAAGTTGGTAAAAAGACACTCTTGTTGCTAGAGCTTTCAGGGAGCTGAACAATCTATATTTAAGTGGAGCCAGTTCAGGTAATGAGTGGACAAATGTAATTTCTGATTATTTCTGGGATGTGTTTGTTTCTGAGTGACTCAGGATGGGACTTTATGAAAAGTAAAGTTAAAA
>JAECMU010120646.1:22595-35951 GCA_016106625.1 Dracogyra subfuscus
AAAACCGGATCAGAAAAAGTTAAATCCAGACAAAACACACACAGCCTTCCATGGATTATCTCTGGAATTGGAATATTGAAACCATCTAAAGTTATAATAATGGTTTCACTCTGAATATTGTGTTTGACTCATTATTTTAGAAACTTACTATTTACTGCATAATTTGGAGCTTATATGGTTCATAAATTTGCAAAATGATTTTTACAAAACAAATTATTAAAAAAATAATAATAATGAATAAAAACCCTATGTATTAAATTATTTAATTTTATTGTATTTAACCACCCTTAACATACAAAACCTTTTTATTCTTATAGTTTACAATTTAAACTTAATGTGTGCATAATTTGAGAGCTGTACTTTTATTTTAAGTATATTGTTGATATGGGTAATTCCAGCTAAAGATGGAATGTTTCATCAAAATTATATTTATTTCTACAACATTAGTTTTAACTCTATTGTACTGAAGTATGTCTGAACTTTATTAAACAACAAGAAATTTTACTATTTTGCTTTGGTTTTTTCAACTGCATACTTAAGAAGATAAGTACTAAAAACTTTTGTTAGTTGATGCCATCTTTATTTTTTGCATTACGTTCTAACTTCTATACTTTTTTTTAGTAAAGTACCAAACTAGTGAAAATAAAGTACAGAATTAGTTCTATGAAATATGTCCAATAAAGGGAGGTTTTGAGCATTTATTACATTCAGAATCTGAATTTTAAGTAGGCGTACGTCAAGATATGTTACTGCCACGTCCGTAACACAAAAATATAAAAAGTTTATCTAATTTTTAGACATTACTTGTTACTTATCTATATTTTTTTTATGCAACTTTATGTGAACTTTCCATCCATATATATTTTATTTTAATTTTTTTTTACATTTTGTCTGTTTAGCCTGTTATGGACGTGGCATATACATGTAAGTAGATGTTCATTGAAATGCCACATCCATAACATTACAACAAGACCTGTATTAGCCTTCATCTGTCAATTCATTTTGAATGAAATGTTACAGTGTAGCTCTGGCTTACTTGTATGAAGTTTTACAAGCAAGTGCACTTGATGGCATCAAACAATTAAAAATTTGGTCAGATGGGCCATCTAGCCAATTTAAAAACAGATTTATAGCATTTTCTCTGCCTATTATCAGTTCCGTGTACAACTGTCAATGTTCATGGAACTATTTTGCAACTTCTCATGGAAAAGGCCCTGTTGATGGCGTAGGCGGTGCAATAAAACGTGCTGTTCATGACATGGTTACTAGTTGGCGTGATGTGGTTACAGATGTTGACTCATTTGTACAGGCGTATCAGCTTTCAGGTGGATCCATCCAGGTGATCATTTGCAATCAGCCTTCAAGTCTCCTTCTGGCAAAAGATGACTCTCCAGTAACACCAGGCATCAGGACCAGTCACCATATTGAATGGCTTAACGGCAAGCTTGTATTATCCACATATTCAAGTTTGGTGTTTGGTACGGATGATTCAGTGGGGCCACTGGCATCAGCTGCAACAACCACTGAAAATGCTAAAATCTGCCAAGGCGATTTTTTGTGTGTGCGTGTGCATGATAAACGATCTTCTAC
This sequence comes from Dracogyra subfuscus, assembly GCA_016106625.1. Lineage (NCBI taxonomy): Eukaryota > Metazoa > Mollusca > Gastropoda > Neomphalida > Peltospiridae > Dracogyra > Dracogyra subfuscus. The sequence continues at coordinate 24,186 of JAECMU010120646.1, forward strand.
TGAAAAGAACTTTCTAGCCATTGTAACTACATCAGTTGGTGATTACATCACTGTCATGTATCTTAGACGTTTCAATTGATGACAAAGAAGAATGGTCAGTTGACTGAAATGACATTCTTCGTGTGGTAGAGCAACCAGTTCTAGACAACAGAGGCCAGAGTTCGCACAAGCTTGAAAAGGCCTTGAATTTGTGGCCCTGCCTTGAAAAAGAAACAAGCCTTGAAAAGGCATTGAAAAGTGTAGTTTTGCCTTGAAAAGCCCTTGAATTTAGGGAATAATAGCAAATTAAATATTTTTAAACAATTGTTAATTGTATAAATATATACATGTATATATATATTTGTTTACGAATTCATGCTTGAACAGTTTTTTAACACGGAAAATTTATTCGATAATTGATCATTAAATTGTGTTGCAATGTACGAAATAAGGAGTTATTGCCCTTTGAAAGTCGGTAATTTTCGTTCCGGAAAATAACGGAAACGTGTATGCAAATGGCAGCAACTGAAGCCAGTTTTGGGGACTCGTATGTATATGTATGTGTGTGTGTATGTATGTATGTATGTATGTATGTATGTATGTATGTATGTATGTATGTATGTATGTATGTATGTATGTATGTATGTATGTATGTATGTATGTATGTATGTATGTATGTATATATATATATATTACTTGTATATAGCCTTGAAAATTATTTTGGAAGCCTTGAATTTATATGGTGAATGGCTGGAGGCCGATATGACTTTGGAGAAATAAACATTTAAATAATTATATTAATTGGCTAAAAAGTTACATTTATCTGACACTTTCCAAACAAACTACTTTTCTTTTGTTGTTAACATTGCTGGTAATTACATTTCACAATTACGGAGGACTCGCTTAATTGGCACTTTAGTATTAATTTAAACCTTCATTTCAACATTTAGTAAAAGGTTATATCATATTTTATTTTATTCTTATTCTTAAATATGAAATATAATCTAATAATAACATTTTAAGGCAACAACCTGTTGTATAATTTGCACGATGCCACGTCCATAACAGTTGTGCCACGTCCATAACAGACACCATATTGAAGACAATGTCATAATTAATTAATATTTATAAGAAAAAAATTATGTATCTAGTCCAACTATTTTTACCTTTATTATAAATTAAAAAAATTAAATTTAGTCAGCATTAAGAGAGCAGAATTTTGCAGATATGATAACATGGGGTCAAAACATGTTCCAAAACATGCCACGTCCGTAACAGGTTTTAATTAACCAAAATAATTAACATAGAATGATCTTCAGTGTTAGTTAACATACATACTTGTATATATGACAATATATAAACATAATTCATAATCAAAATTAATTTGAAAATACAAGGTTAAATAGTATTGAAAGATTTGTTTAAAAAAATTGTGCAAAATGCCACGTCCATAACAGTCTCTGTGCTTAACTTTTTTTGTTAGTTGCCATCTGGGCAAGTGGGGACAGCATTTTCACTTGCCCGGTTCTATTTTCACTTGCCCGAATAATATTGTCTAAAAAAGCAACAATATTGCATTAAATAAACAGGATTATATAATTTCCAACAAAGTTGCTTCCTTTCACCAAACGCTGAGCACTGGTATAACCGACACAACCCCTTCCTTCCCCACCCCATCTCAATGAAATAATAACAATTGAAAAAAAAACACCTAAAATATAATGTTCAGTGGATACGATCTATGACGTGCCCAAATTTACATGCCACTTAACTTACGTATTTGACCGGGAATTAGCCCATGTCTTTGAATAAGCCCCCCTCCGTTTTGATAGCATTTAAGAAATTAGGCCATCATTCGTAAACTTCGTCACCTTATAAATAACACAAAATTGCAAGTTTGTTCAAAGTTCATTTAAAAGGTCATATCTCCTGCAGATAATTAAACACAAATGTAACACAATATTTTACCACCAGTGAGATTTAGCAGCCTAACAGTAACAGTGAATAACATTGTTTTACATTTCATGCCTACAGTATTTCTTTGAAGTACACAAGCCCAAGTCTGAACTAAAACCAATGTCTATTTTTACCACCACACTGGATTCGCAGTTAATGCTAATTAGGCAAAAACCTTATTCTGATTGGCGAAGACCAATGACCTAGATTGACAATTCATTTTAGTGTTACTGTATACGCTATTGAGTTTGTTGTTAATTGCTGTTGTTTTAAGTCTTCTCAGCATTAAATTTTGGATGTAAATAAACAGCACTGGTAAGTAATTTTAACATAGAAGGTGTGTTTCTGATAATTAGATACTAGTAAAAACAAAAACAATTTAATTAATAAACAATTATTATTTATTAATAACAAATGTCAAATGGAAGACTAATTAATAGATGTGCTACTGAAAGTTCTTTGTTTTCTTCCTACTCCCAGTTAATTTTATTATTATTAGTTAATTTAATTATTATTTCATTTAATTAACATTATTTAAAAATTTTCAACAAAACTGGCCTCTTGTCTGGGAATAAGCCCACCCCATGCTAAGCTCACAATGAGTTGTCTTGGCCCCCTGGGCTTATTTCCAGTCAAATACCTTACACCTATTCTTATATTGGGCATATATTGATATGTAAAAGCAGACCTACACGTTTTCATGGTGCAAAGTAGGCTACATACATGTAGCTGTACTTTTATTTATATTAATTAAAAAAAAAATAATAAAAAATCGGTCGCCAGGCGGGCAACCTTACTGTGGGTTTTCAGTCGCCCGTCGTCGTTTTCAGTCGCCAGGGGCGATCGGGCGACCGTTAAGTGCGCACCCTGCCATAACGCTGGAATTACCCATATGGTGTTTTGATACCAGTGACCAAAATCCACATCACCGAACATTTTTTGCTCACATTCTGTCAAAAATTTATTTGTTTGCAACATGTGATTGAATTAGACAGGGTGGTTCACATATGCTTTTTAATAAAGTTTTACAGGCAGCATTTCCTTTCCATCTTATTTTTGACAGTACATGAATTCTGGATATACATATATCGAGAATTCTTGATCATCAAGAGTAATAATTAATATAAATCTTGTATACATGTCAAGCTGTCTACATCTAATATCCAGAACTGCTTACTTGTTAGCATTCGCTACCAGTAGCTTGAAATTGAACAGCAAAGATTTCTTACCACTCCACAAAATACATTTCAAGACAAGCATAATAAGTGTAGCATATACCTTGACAGCCACAGCCTTGATGTATGCCAGTAGAGGGGCAGTGGTAGCCTGTTGTATGTATTTACCAATTAAACTAAAACCATTCATGTTCTAACCTTTAATATGGTTGCAGCCTTCTTCCACTCTGGTTCAAGTGCTTTACAGTGACCACACCTAGAAATAAAAGTTCAAAATACATTGGTTTAATTTGATCAGTACTTTACTAAATAGATTCCCTGGCATCTAAAAAATAAAATCACATTCGCCAGTTGGTGACTGTCCAATAAGTTTACTTTAATCTGTTACAAACAAAACTGGACATTGGAAAACACAGTGGACCTGTATCAATTTATCTTCCATAAAATGTCTGAGACAAGTTAATCGGACTATGAATAAAGATTATCCAGAATTCAAGAGTAACCATAGTGATGTTAAGGTAGGTAATACTTCATTATGTTATCTCCCTTAACTTGAATTTTAATCATTTGGAAATAATTCGGCCCCAGTTAAATTTTGAACCAAATCGCCCCTGTCATTTAGAACCATGTTTTATTTATGTATTAAAATGAGATCATTGTCGAGTCACTGTGTCATGAATGTCGTTTCAATCAGGTCGGATGTCATTTTCGCAGGATGAAAACATGTTTCTATTTTCATGACTCGACTTTAGACAGCTTAGATTAACACAATAGTCCTTTAGGCTTTACTCATAATGTTCAAGGACAATTTGAAAACTATCAGTTAATAACATAGTATTTAGTGAATTGAATAAAAATATGTAGAACTAACAGAAGTATGATTCAGCAACAACTGTATTGTCATACTATGTTTCGACAATTGTTTGGTCAGAGGCCGTTTGTACACCTGGAAGAGCTATTACTCTTAGCAAACTACACAAGTTTGTACTTGTATGGAGCTCCGTGATTAACAATTAAGTATTCCATAAGATCAACATGTGCAACAGGCATGAAAATTACACTTGATGAAATCGGCTGAAAGCTTTGTGAACTGTGTGCAAAGTGGAGAGTACACGGCCAAAGAAACAACCTAACTGTCTTTTGAATCTGCAGAATATTGTCATGCCTGGTGTCTGGAACAATTTGTTTTCAAAATCTTGATTACCGAGATTTCTAGTCACTATACTTAACTGTAGCTGCCCCATGGCCAGTCTGTTGTGTAAACATGCGTACCTTCAGTATAATGTACATACACATTGATGTAATCAGTTTATGCATGACGTATTTATAGATGTGCTATTGTTAGTGAGGAAGTTACCACAGCAAAAACAATAAAATAGCAAATGCAGCTGTGTGTGTCTTTTCCATCTGGATAACATCAATAATGTTTGTACACAAATTCAGGGTTCTTACACTTATAAAAACATGAAATTCAAAGACATTTCGAAGACTTTTTCTTATTTTTCCAGGACATGAAATGTTCAATCAATGAATGTTTTTAGAAAAAAATTGTTGTCTAAATGTAGACAGTTCATGAGAACAACAAAAGTAAAGTTGAGGAAAAATAAACCACCAAATTTTTGGCCTTAATTTCCAGGACACAATAAAATTTACTGCTTTTTCCAGGACATTCCAGGCCTGGATTCTAAAATCACAGAATTCCAGGACGTGCAACAACCCTGAAATTTAGACAGTTTTTGTGTTTTCTTTTTGATATTGCGATAACAATTGAAATTCGAATACCAATCAACATGTTTGATTGTTATTCTACTACAGTAGTAACATTTTTCCATTAGTAGTGATCAAGGGATCTTTTACATGTATGCACTATCTCATGATGGGGATCGATCCTAGACACACCATGCATCAAGCAAGCACTTTACCACTGAACTACGTCCCACCATATCACATTCTAGAAGCCCCAAATTTGATGCACTCAAGTCTTACATATATCCTATAGATTGCTATGTACAACTTCAATAGTAGTTGCCAATATGATCTTTAACTGATAGCAACACTGTCACAAATCACAATTAAACGAAAAAGATTAAACAAAATGTTCCCTGTACTAGTAAGAGGCCACAGAAATCATTTCCGTGCCCTGTAAACATTGGAACCTATCGACGTATCGTAAACAGTTTTTCAGTACACATGGTAATTACACATTACAATGATTTAGCTGACATGCTACTATTACTAGAAAACAGTAGGCTTTAAGTATTACAATACATATTAACCTTCTGAGTACTGCAGGCGAGATATCTCGCCCGACGTCACACCAGTTGACATACTGTACTCCGTATACAGTGCATTTCACAATTCATATTTCCCGCCGTTTTTCACAGGCCACAACCGGAAATGGAAATATAATTACTGGTAAAGAAAAAAGATTTCGGGTCAAAATGGTGTATTTTATTTTGATTTTTCCAACTGAAAATACCTTGAATTTTTTTGTTCAAAAAGTGGTTTTCAGCAAGTATTTTTGCTTGACAACAATGGCAGCACGTCGCGGTCATTTTCAGCTGATTGTGACAGCTAATTTGATCACCAAATATTGCAATACGAATCGTAATTCGGGTTTAAAAAAGAATTCTGGTCAGAAAACAATTGTTTTCGGGAATAATGGACATAAATACCGGACAGCTGGCCACAAATGACTGTAAGTAAACACAATTAGCTGATTTAAAAATAATACCAATTCATCCCTCGAAATTCGTGGCGACAATCGGCAATGCCGTTGCAAAAGCTATCGCAAACTTGATTTGCGACAGCATTTCATTGCCGTCGCAAATCTGTGAGTGTTGAAAAGTCTGTAGGCATTTCTCTCTGAAGTCTGTCCGATTACAGATCCCAGAAAAAAACATAAATTTATTGTTTCCTCAATTAATATAAATTGGTTTATTTCAATATATAAGCTTACGAAAGTAAAGTTGTGATGTTATATTTTAGTATATTATTAAAGCAGTGCATCATATGTGAAGAATTTTTACAGCATTAATCTCTTCTTTAAAATTGCTGCCGTGGTAAAATTGATTTGCGATGGCACAGAACTGCCGTCGCAAACTTGTCTGAATTTCAACTTCAAGGGCTGCCAATTAAACAAAATCCACGAAAATAATACTTACCGATATATATACAATATGAACTTTATTTCATGTATTTATAAAACATTTAAATGAATATATGCGAGTAAAAATGATAAACTTGTACCCACTCACCATGGTTTTTGTAAAAATTTAATCTAGTAGTCTAAAGGTTAAACACTATTATAAATGGAATACAAAAACTCATCCCTAGTACTCACCATGGAGCATAGAATTCGATAAACCAAACGGCCTCGCTGTCCATAACTTTCTTGTTAAAGTTTGCCGGTGTCAACTCTATGACATCGTCCGATGCATCATAGTCAGCATATGTTGTACCCAGGCCTACAGCCAGGCAGAGGAGAAACACTGAAAAAACAAACCATCACAATTATCGAACCTTTAAAGTACATTTCTTTAGAAAAAAGAAAGAAATTATTTAACGACACACTCAACACATGTATTTGTATTTATGGTTATATGATAATAATATGGCATCAAAGATTCAAACATATGGTTACGGACCACACATATTGAGAGAAAATCTGCTGTCGCCACTTCATGGGCTACTCTTTTTAAATTAGTAACAAGGGATCTTTTATATGCACCATCCCACAGACAGGATTGTACATACCACGGCCGGAATGAGTTCGACCTGTACCCCCTTTTTAATGGTTAAGGTAGTTTTAGGGATAGGGATAGCCTCCAGATAGGGATAGTCTTTAGAGCCTTTCCAATGGGCAAGTATTGTGCAAATTGCCGCACCCCTCTGTTACGTATCTAAAGCTCTAAAGACCAACTCAAACCCTATAACTAAAACTACCTTAACCATTGAACTTGGGGTACGGGTCGAACTCATGCCCATGAATCTCCATGTGTCTCTTGTTGTTACTGTATTATGTATACATCAAAATAATTATCAAATCGAGGGTTGGCCTAACCATTAGTCAGTGATTAGACATTAGACTAAGTTAGTGATAGTAATATTAGTATTAGCAAGCATGCTGAACGTTCGTAAGTCTTTCCATCAAATCGTATTTCCCATATATGTTTAACACTTTATTTTTGGAATGAAAATTGCACAAACAGTTGTGTTTTTGTCTCGGAACTTGAAAATTTAGCTGAAAAATGTGACGATTGTTCAGAATTGTGAACAAAACCTACATTAAAATGAACTGGCAAATGAGTGTTTTTGAAAAACATTTTCATTTGCTTTATTAAAATGTCATATAAATACGTACCTATCATCTTGTCTGTTGTCTCAGTTGCAAACACTTCTAAAACAAACACCAAACATAAAAACTATATTATTTGGAACCACGTCCCACACTTGTAAAAAGAGATAGTAAATGTCAAAAGCGTGGCTTTTTCTCATTGGTTAGTTTTATCATTACGTGGCCAATGGCAAGCATGTTCTGAAAATCCACGTATGTAACTTCCTCTGTTTATTATGGAGCATACATATAGGGCTAAGCAATCAACTAAACATTATAATATTGCGGAAAAGATTTTTCAGCTGCTCTCATGCATTTATTATAATATTTTAATAAATAATTTCACAAAAACGTGGTTATGTATTCTTGTCTAGCTCATCCCTCAGCTCTCACGTGGTTTGACATCCTGCCAATACCATTAGTCATAGTACATGAGACAGACACAATTTGACTACCAAAACTGGGACTAAAAGCCACTATGGTTGTCAGTTAGCCTGATGTCTGAACTGTATAGAAATATGTGATGACCATTTCAAAAGTCCAGCTAAATATGAAAATGGCGGCCATTTTTTAAATGGTGTCAACTTTATTTATCTGTTGTACCATGAGTTTTTCTCTTTGATGTCAACTGGGGTGTAACTGCAATGCCATGGTATAAGTACTATAACTGACACAGATGCATCAATCATGGTACAAAACAGTTATATCGTTGGTTTTGATTCCTTAACTGTATTTAGACGGCGGGCACTCGACTCAAAACAATGACATAACTAAATACTCAACACATATCGCAAACGGCACTGTTTTTATATATTTAAAAATATTAGAGAAAATACGAAGGAAAAAAAATGCAAGAAAAAAAATATCGGTTTTGTTTATACACTGATTGCCCACAAAATTGTATACAAAAGTAAATACTTTTTTTTTAAATTATTATTATATATATTTTTTAATAAGTGTTGTAGTGTTTCATAAAATAGAATCCTCATGTAGGCTATAGTGCATGAATAATGTTATCCCCAGCACTTTGAAATCAAGGCTGCCGGACTATAATTTTTTTTTTTTTTTTTTAAACCTCTGTGATATAATGGGTGTGGAATATTCTTTCTATGATAATGAAAATTTGTAAGATGTTATAAAAGAAAATACCCTTTACTGTTGTATATGGGGAAAAAAAATCATGTGATGATGCAATGATGACCAATTCCAACATTGTTGGAGGGAAAACGAAAATATTGGTTACAGGTGGGCTCAAGTCATCCTAAATCATCTTTAAAAAACAAAAAACAAAAAAACACATACTCCCCCCCCCAATTTTTTTTTTAATGATAATAAAAATAAATAATAAACAAATAAAGTGTTATTTATCTTTATTACAGATCTTAACTATTTGGTCTGAATTTTTATCGTAATTATTTTGTGGTGACATGGATAAAATCCTCAAGTTATGATGATGGTATGATCTTACATATTGTTTTCAACCTTTTTAAGCGGGCAGCATGGCCCAGTGGTACAGTGCCCGCCTGATGCGCGGTCGGTGTAGGATCGACCCCCGTCAGCTAACCACTGGTTTTTTTTCTCGACATAACCATATGTCCGACGCCGATATAACCGTAGTTAAAATGTGTTGAGTGCATCGTTAAACAAAACAAAAAACAAAACAAAAAAATCAACCTTTTTATGCACCAATTATAAAAGGCTAACACATTTAAATTTTTCGTCACTTCTGGTTTTCCTAGGGCAAACAATTACAAAAATGATTACCTTTTATTAAAATACTTTAAGCAGTTTGATGTCCGGATGAGTTGCAAGATGGTGTGCATTTTGGCGGGAAAAACGAAAGTGTTGTTTAACAATGCCACGTCATTCTAATTCGAATAAAACATTTGATGTTAGCTTGTAATGTACTTTAATTTATCTCTCAGATAAATCCTTATAGTTTAGTCTGAATTTTGGAGATTATTAATCTGTATTGTTATGTATGTGAATCTTGAAAGAAAGAAAGAAATGGCTTATTTAACGACACACTAAACACATTTCATTTACGGTTATATGGCATCAGACATATGGTTAAGGATCACACAGATATTAAGAGGGGAAATCCGCTGTAGCCACTTCATGGACTACTCTTATGTCGATTAACAGGAAATGATCTTTTATTTGCGCTTCCCACAGATAGGATAGCACAAACCATGACCTTTGTTGAACCAGTTATGGATCACTGGTCGGTGCAAGTGGTTTACATTTACCCATTGAGCCTTGCGGATCACTCACTCAGGGCTTGGAGTCGGTATCTGGATTAAAAATCCCATGCCTCGACTGGGATCCGAACCCAGTACCTACCAGTCTGTAGACCGATGGCCTAACCACGACGCTACCGAGGCCGGTGTGAATCTTGAAGATGACAATATATGCTGTCACGTTACTTCTTTCCAAGTTTTCATGTTCCAGTTATTCTTGAAGACTGACAACAGCTATTTTAATAGACCATTCACAGGAACTTCCACAACTGAAGACTCTACAAACTTGATTCTACATATGAGTTAAGACAACAGGTTCTCACCAGAATGATTGGGATATATATATATATATATTTTTTTTAATTATTTTTATTTATTGTATTATTATTATTATTATTGTTTTTTACACCTGCGTCAAGTGGGTTTTAGCACTATCCAGTGTTATGACCAGCCCGCTTTCAGTGATTCAAGTCCAGTGAACATTGATCAAACACTTCATCATCAAAAGTTAGCCTACCTGCGGGATAGTTTGTGTATTTTTATGCACCATCAGAGGAATCTTTGTGATTCCAAAATGTTTGACTTCTGTCGTTGACGTCCTTACATTGCAAGTAAATACAGCTAAGCAAAGTGTCTTCCATTAATGTCTTAAGTATCAGCCGAATAAAATAGGTCAAGGTTAGGGTTAAAATAGGTCAGCCGCTCATTTTGTCAGTACCGTAACATGATTGTAAATTAATCCCAAATTAATAACAAAAATACATCATGAAAGTGTTTTACTGCTAACTAAATTTGAACGGTTTTCTAAAATTTGAGCTTTTTGTTTGCTTTTCTGATGGTATTAAATAATAAATAATGAATTTAAAGTGATATTTAAAAAAAAAAGAGTTTAAAATTAATAATTTTAAAAGAAAAATCTCGAAGAAGTTTCGATGTAGCGTAAAATGTTCACCGTTGATTAATAAATGTTTTTGAAACGAGATTTTGTATCAATACTTTAAGAAATACAATAACATTGGGAGCACACATGGATAATTTGATTCCATTTTACGGCATTGACTTACACGTTACGGTATTGACCTCTATTACGGTACAGACGAGCATCACTACTGAAATGTTGTCTTTCTTAAAGGAAAAAAGAAGAAAATTTGAAATTTAAATTTCATTATGTACTATGCAAATTAAATTCCTGAACCAGACAACAGCACAATAAGTAAACTAATAATTTTATTACGCAGTTTCATTTGTTTAAAATCAATTCTTAACACTCTTCCGCGATTCCCCATCAACTGCAAACATGCCTTCCTTTGTAATGCATGTCCCGCGAAAATAGTTATATCATACGCATGTGTATTCAAAGTACACTATAGAGCCGGTCAGCATAGGATCGATTGGGTTATTTCTTGTTCTAGCCAATGCTCCACAACTGGTGTAACAGAGACTGTGGAGTGATGCATATAACAGATGTCTAGCCAATCTGTATTTCGTTGTGCTGGGGTGTTGTTAAATATACATTCTTTCATTTATTCATACATAAAAGATTTTTTTCTGATAGTCGGAAAAAGTAACACTTCACATGGCGAAGCCCAATATCACAGCCCATCACCTACGCTTCAATGTTAGAAGGCAGTATAACCAAAGGTGTTAGCTGCCCGTGTCCCTGTTATATAGGAACGTGATTCAGATAGTGTCACGAAAAATGACTAGGCGTCCAATCTCCCCCCTTATTTGGCGTCATTATATATCTGATATTGTCACAGAAAATGACTTAGGCGTCCAATCCCCCCTTACTTAGCGTCATTATATATGATATTGTCACGGAAAATGACTAAGGCGTCTTATGTCCCTCTTACCTGGCGTCAGTATATATATTAGGTTTCAAAGAATGAATGAATGAATGAATCTTTAACCACAATCCAGCACGAAAAATACATCGGCTATTGGGTGATAAACAGTGGCGGATCCAGAAAATCCATTGGGGGGCGGGCAATGACATGAGGCGAAATGCCAATGGACTTTTTGGATCGTAAAAATTATAACCGTCGCACAATTTAGGGAGGGGCGGGCCCCTGCCCCCCCC
>JAECMU010120649.1:0-13912 GCA_016106625.1 Dracogyra subfuscus
TTTAACGTGCACAATCAGAACAAGCTGTTGTAGTGCATGCCTGTCGTGGGAGTAAGAGCTTGCGGAGCAAGCTCTTTCATCCAAGACAGAAATTTGGGAGGGTGGGTGGGGAGGAAGGAGGGACATCCCGCACTGGCAGATGCAAGAGAGCACCAGCATCGAGGGTGGTGGTAGTGGTGGTGGGGCTATGGAATTTTGAACAGAGCAGTTAATATGCCAAAGAGAAAAGGTGAGCATTTCAGCATGAAGGAATTTTGGCACAGTTTTTGAACGGTCGATAAAAATGGAAATGGTAACGGAGCTAAAATATTTTTTTAACTTAGTAGATCCAGAGTAGCTCGTTAATTAGACCTTGTTGTTGCTGTGGTGTCTCCCTTGGTTGCCCGTCACCAAGTACATTACCAGCAGCAATTTTGGGGGGGTTGGGTAAGGTAGGCTGATATTAATGTTATATGATACACATTATATAATCATACAAATAATATGTTATGATATTAATAAATGTTACCACAAAAAGGAAAGATGAAATAATAGAAGGAACTAAACAAGGATCAATAATAAAACAAAAATAATAATAATACAAAATTAATAATAAAAAAAAAAGAATAAATGCAAAAACTAAATATGATAATGAAAGTAAATAAATAATCCCTCGCATTGTTTTGGCTGATAGTTTTCTCAAAGTGAGCTTTATGTTAACTTATGTATTTGGTTGGTTTAAGATATTCAAATTAGTTATTATTTACCAATTAAGTTGTCACGTTCTTTAATGCTGAATAAATTTTTTTAAATGTGTTAGATCAGATTCTAGAAATCACAGATGAAATACTTTCTGAATTATTTAGAATTGTGTATTTTTGGTGTCACCTAGAACTGTCTGACTTTGTTCCCTAAACACTTACAATAGCTCTTTTCTGTTCAAACACCTGCAGTGTTTTCCTAAATTTTGATCCAAAGTAATTTCTTCTCTGAAAAATGTAGGCTTTAGCATCACAAAATGAAATTTAGTTCATTGCCATCTTCATCTTTAAAAGAAACAAAAGGTGATGAATATTAAAAAAAATATTAATTCAACATTAAGTAACACCTTTAGTACACTAAAAATAATAAATGGATACCAAATGATATATGCATTCACACACATACACACACACACATACATACACAGGCCTTTCCCCAGGATTTTTTAAGGCGCTTACATTTTTAGCATCAGTATAACACAAATGAAGCCAACATAAGTTGGGTAGTGGGTTAAATTTGTTTACCGGGTAAGTGTTTGCCTTCAATCCAGCTAATCATGCTCTTTTTTTTTTTTTTTTTTTTTAAAGTAACCCATCAATTCCGCACCCCCAACAAGTTCATAATTTGTTCCATGTTATTGCTGTTATTTCAGCATCGTGTTAAATGCTAGTTGTGATTTCTGCTTGTAAAATACCTAGGCTAAGAATGCCGACTTCACAGTATATTCCAATTATTAAAAATATTTAAAAAAAATTAATAATAATCTGATAATAAAATTAACATTTACGGTCTTTTTAAAATCCAGCTAACTTATTAAATGTCACCTCAGTCTTACAAATATATATCTAACAAATATGATTATTGTAAACTATTTCAGTGTACGTTTAACTGCAATTTGTATAAATACTGCATGTTCATTTTCTGAGATTAACAAAGACAAAGGAAATAAATGATATTCATTGATGCAAACAACTATTGTTTTTCTACAAATTTACATCAAGATTTACTTTTGTGCAATTGTATTGTTCAATGTCCCCAACGAAGCCTCTTGACACGTGGGTGTCAGCTGACTCTGAAGCGAGACGTATATTTGCGTCGAGAGATTTCCTCAGTTCAGCCAACGAACGTTCTTCCTAGGCCAACGTTCACAAACTGTTTTGATTGGTGTCTGTTGTATCCATTTGGTTTAACGCGAAGCGCACAAACCAGTGTAGCGAGCGTTTTGTTTTCGCTCGATCTGTCTGAACTCGGCTCTTGGGATAGCCTACACGTCTTTCAGCCCTGAATTAGCATGTGTATTCAAACTGACACGCATTGCCGGTTTGTTTTTATTACTTTACAAAGACTTTACAAAGTTAAAATAACAAGTTACAGATCTTCCAGACATTGAACTACCGTCATATTGCTATCATACATGTCGAATGCATGCCGTTAAAATTAATAACAATGATTATTAAAATAAACATCATAACGCCTACGCTGTATTCTGGATTTTCTCGTTACCAGTCGCGAGATCACTATTATTTTAGCCACTTGCAAATTTTATTAGCCATTTTTATAAAAAAAATATATATAATTTTTAATTAGCCAATGGCTAATTTGGCAACCGACAGCGCGAGCCTTGGATGTTTTCAGTGTGGGAGTTGTGGGAAGGGGTGTTAGGATAGAAATAATTGATTGCCAACTTAGCTGTACTTTTAAAAAGTGCTTCACCTATCGTTTATTCAGTTAAATGGTACAGTATATTCTGTTATGTGGCATCTTCTTTGATCGGCCTTGAAGTTTGATTGCTCTGCATGGGAATCCCGTTACACTTAGGCTCCTTCCTGGTGGATTAGCGGTCCCAGGAGACGGCTTGTAAAATTACCAAACACCAATTAACACAATAATGTGATCGAGCAATCGGTCCATTGTTAGGTAAAGAGGAAGTTTGGTTACCGATCGTAGTGATTAGGTGTGCTGGAGATTCTGTTGCACTCAAGGTAACGACCTGGCACGCTCTTGTGGTAATTGTTTTCTAAAGCACTTGAAATCAAGGCGTAGCGGCTTTTGACATAAGGCGCTTACGCACTGTCAAAGCACTTACTTTATTGACCAAGGGATAGTGGGCCGCTACGCCTAACAGCCCTGGGGAAACCCCTGCATACACACACACACACACACACACATAAACACACACACATATTCAGTTTATAGATTAAAAACAAGTCATATTTTAAAATATTTTATTTACCCGTATTTAATTTACTGCTTCAAGAATTGCATTTTTTTTTAAACAAAGGAATGGAATGGAAAAACTGTTATCACAAGAAGATTTTGCACAAGATCCTGAAAATGTTGATATTCAGCCAAGGTAAGACATGAAACATCACTCATATGACAGAGTGAAAAGGCCAGATATAGGTTTAGGTTTTGGTTTGTGGCAGTGATTTAATTTCCAACCCCTGCAATTAACAAAGTGTCCATGGCAACAACAACAACAACAAAATGAACATAAACTGTCATAGAGAATTAAAAATAAAAAATCCACGGCATTGCCAATTGCAGGGGTTGAGCACCAATGTAAAAAGTTCATGTTCAGGTTAATTTTTCCCAAACTATAAGTAACCATTGATTATTTAAACTTGGTTTAGAGTTGAATCAATGGATTTTCATCTCGGTGCACATTTAAAAAAAAAAAAAATTATTATTATTTCTTTAATGTTTTTTGTTGTTGTTTATTTAATTTTTTTGGTGTTTATTTAATGTTTTTAAAGAAGAAAATCAGAAATTTACATTACAACCATTTTCTTTTATAAAAATAAATCAGCAGTTGTTAAAAGAAAGGAAGGCAATAATTATTTAACGACACCTCAGCACATTTTAAATTATGGTACTTGGTATAGGAGCATGTAAATTCGTTACACACACTTGGTGTCAGTGTGGTTTTTTTTTAAATTGAGACATGATACCTGTTGTATGAATCGATTTAAATGAAACCTAAAATAAAAGTTTGTTTTGTTAAAGGACATCACCAAAACTCAGTGATTAATTAATTGGTTGTTGGGAAGGAAGGAAATCTTTTATTTAGTGACACACTGAACACATTATATTTACGGTTATATGATGTCAGACATATAGTTAAGGACCACACAGATGTAGAGAGAAGAAACCTGCTGTCGCCACTTCATGGGCTACTCTTTTCGATTAGCAGCAAGGGATCTTTTATATGCACCATTCCATAGACAGGATAGTACATACCACTGCCTTTGTTACATCAGTTGTGGAGCACTGGCTGGAATGAGTGGTTGTTGGGTGTCAAACATTTGGTAATTCTGAAATATAGTGTAAAAACTTATATGCACTTCCATATAAACAGGACAGCACATACCACAGACAAAAGAGTCATGAGGTACTAGTTGAGATGTCCAGAAAGAAAACAAATGGGTACACTTAGGAGGTTTGATCCTACAACCAACACACCTACAACAAATCCCACTGGAAGCTGTCATTATTGATGTCCTGAACATGCAGTAAAAATTCAAATACAAAACCATGTACCTTACATTGAAATTACACAAATTTTGTTTTTTTCTTCTTTGTTTCAGATGTCCTCTGGGAGTTGACATTTCTGAGGAAGTATCCAACACCGCGTTGAAATTACCAAGGATTAAGTTGCTCGACACATAAATATTAACTGTGTATTCGAAACTCTATTCCGGTACAGGGAACATAAGAATCATGAATATATTTTGATTCTCAAATACTTCACTGCCTTATAGTTATACCCAATAGCATGGTGGTGCGACTAAAATGGGTTATCACCTGTTTGTGAACACAGTTTCGAATACACGGAAGGAAATCAAAATGTTTTATGACATTTTCTAGGCGACTGCTTGTTCAATTTTCATCTGATATTATATGGCTTCTAGAATTTTTACCATATCCACTAGCTATGGGATCAGTGATTTTAAAAATGTGGGGCTAGATTATAGCTGTTTTAAATGTTTCAAAATGGTGTGTATATTTCAAGTGGTGTCATGCCTGCAACCCTGCCTCTAGGTGTACACCACCCAATCAAATCCTGTAGAAGACCGTTGTATCCTATGTGCATGAAATTGATAAACATGTTTTAATACCACGGATGTAAATATTGCAAGCCCTCACTGTGTAAATAAATCGGAGCAGGATGGGAGGGTTAAACTGCTAGTTTTAGACATAATGGATGTTCGATTTGCCACTAAAGCACATTTAGTCAATAGAGAAATCCTGCTACATGTATATGTTTCCATTAGCAGCAAGAGATCTTTTATATGCACTTTACCACAGACAGGAAAGCACATACCGCCGTGTCATACCACAGCCTTTGACCAGTTGTGGTTGTGTAACAGATAAAAATCAACCTCCACTTAGGGGATTTGAACCACATACCCTCAGTATGAGAGTCCAATGCTCTACCAACTGAGCTAATAGGGAAATTCCCACTAGCTACTGCCAGTAGGAGCACTTTATACCAACACTAGTACATACTCCCCCCTCAAGTGAAGCTACGTCCTGGAGCTGTGGGCCACGGGCAGTTGAACTGTTACAGGTCCAGAGTGGGTTATAATTGTATTCTTGTGTTAAGAACACACCCAGTCCCTACGTCGGCTCCAAATGTAACAGATAAAAATCAACCTCCACTTAGGGGATTTGAACCACAGACCCTCAGTACGAGAGTCCAGTGCTCTACCAACTGAGCTAATAGGGAAATTCCCACTAGCTACTGCCAGTAGGAGCACATTATACCAACACTAGTACAGTTGGAACAAGAAAAACGCCAATCAGTTAAATGGATCAACTGAGATGATTCGATCCTGAGACTCCAGCACCTCAGGTGAGCACTCAACTGACTGAGCTAAATCTCGCCCCTATATATCACTATTGCCAGGCGTGATTTTATTTAATGCTACATTCAATGTTAAGTGCCCTTTGAACTTTGACCCAGGGAGATGCTATTTGATACACTACTACTTACAAGACAAATTTGACATCAATAATTTTGTTTTATGTACATTTCAGACTATGCATGACTCTCTGATATTGTATTTTGGTCCATATCAGATGTTTTTGCTATTAATTCACATGTAACATCACCTATCACAATAGTCTGGGAATCTGTAGCTGGCACCGACTTCCGACAGGCTCCCGAATACACCAGTAAGACTAGAAAACAGAGGAAACAACCAACACTTTCTCCAAGAATCAGATACACATACCACATGGGTGAATAATGCTGCATCAATGGTCCGAGAATTGCCGGGTTGCCGATACTCCCCACGGACGCTGTAATTGATATCAGCGACGCTATTTTACCAGTCACCGTGATGTGTTCACTGATCAAGTTGTAGTTTGTTGGGAACATAACTCCCATAGATAGACCGGCACCCGTCATCGATACCCACACTCCAGCATGAAAGGAATGTACCACAGAAAAGAGCAATCCTGTGCATGAAACAATCAAGAGGCTGTAGACGATAAACAGACACTTACTCGGAGACAAACAGCGAATTAGAAATATTCCTAAAAAGCGGGAGACTGCGAACGCAGCCCAGTATGTGGATGTGATGAGAGTGCCTTCTGCTTTTGTCCACCTCATTGTTCTCACTACAAACAGAAGCATGAAGTTTGCCATTGTGTCCTCAATTGCTATGTAAAATATATTAAGGAACATTATAATAAAGAGAGTTACCGTAATGGTTTTTAGACCAGAATTTCTCGTTCGGTTATTTTTCACGTTTCCCTGTTCATAGTTGTCCCCAACTTTGGATTTCTGTTGACAGTGCAGAAATAAAAATGGAATGGAGATGATAATACATGCTGCAGCTACGATGATGTAAGCGATGTATACAACAGTTGTTCTTTTTTTCATGCGAGTGGTTGAATTTTTAAATGGTGAATATGTAGTTGAATATTGAAACGAGGAATATTTGGTTGAATTTTGATACGAGGAATATTTGGTTGAATTTTGAAATGATGAATATCGGGTTGAATTTTGAAATGATGAATATGTGGTTGAATTTTGAAACGGTGAATGTGTAGATGAACCTATAAGCTTTGAATGGATAGCCAGAGTGTTTGTCCTGTTCGCTGTGTTATATCTATCTATTATTTCTAGCCTAGAAGATGTGTTTGTTGAGAGTTGTGTGCGATGGCGATTCTCCTGTGTCTGTCTTGGTGTCAGAAACGGTTCAGTCACAAGGGGACCTATCACCGAGCCCACAGCAAAACAGAAATGTATTGCCTGCATATAGGAGCGACCTTCTTTCCCCCATATCCTGATGATGTCCACATTGCCACCTGAAGATAAATAAACCTATAATGACCTGTATTGCCACCTAAATGTACATGAATATAAACAGTAAGGAAAATCATAATCCAAGGAAAAGTGTTCATCTTAAAACTATCCATTTCAAAATATAATGTCATAAATTAAAAATTAGAATTTGTATCTCTCTTATTTTGCAGACTTCTGTATGAGTATGCACATCATAACTACAGGTACATTGATGTAATTACAGTTATAAATGAATGAGTATAAAACATCGGTATGTTTGTGACAAAAATTACCTGTCCATTCAAGATGAAAATATGTATATAATGATGTTTTTATTTTTTCAAACATTAAAAACACTGACTAAATTTATAATAAAATGTACTTTTTTCATGACCTGTAGTCATCAATGTATCACAATAACAAATGGTTTGTTACTATTTATTATTATTATTATTGCATATTCTATAAGCTAGAGGTGATTCTGATTTTTTTTAAAGTAGTTTTCAAATTTACATAAATTCAACATAAAGTGATCATATTGTATATTTAATATTATAAGCTAGCTGTAAGCTAGTTTTGTCATATACTCCTGCTTTTATATAACTGCTGCTTAGAATCCAGGACCACACCATTATTGCTTTTTTTAAACACATAAATTACTGAAATGCCATTTCAGATCTTTCTTAAATAATTACAAGTAGGTTGTCCTTTGTAGAATTTAAAGCTACATGTTATTTTTAGTACTAAATGGTAACACCTGCAAGCACCACTTGTATAACAGCAAAATGAGGCAGTGCTTTGGCATAAGGTAGATAACTCATAATATTTATGGTCAACCTGTATTAATTTGATTCAACTAGTATTTGCCTCAAGATGGTTCCAAAGTGGTGAGAGATTTTGCATTTGGGTTACACCATTTTGTTAGGGTGGTGGTGGTTAATGTTTGTGGAACCGTTTTCCTTAATATAAATTTCTTGCCTGGAATTTATATTGGAACAAGGGATTGCTTTTTTGATATTTAGTCTCTTGCTGATCCAACCAGAGAACTAAAGCTTTCTGCTCTGATATTTATCTGTCAGTCACTCTCACATATCGTTTCAGACCTATTTTTTATGGTATAGCTTTAACATATAGATATACAAATTAGGTGTTTGACTTTCGCGAGGATTGCCTAATTTTTTTGGTTATGGCCCTTGAACTTAGGAGATTAAAAAAACCAGCTACGCCCAGTAGTGGATATATGTTGTTTTAGCAGTACTCTCAGAATGCTTGTATCAAATAGGAGGGTCATGTGTGTGATAAAATCCTACATGCTTCACATACCAACATCTATTCCCGCCATGGGCATGGCACCGACAAAGATTACGACAAGCATCACAATGTAATTGGAACAGAATGGAATCAACCCAGCGAGTAGTCCAGTGGTTAGACTACTGATGAAGAGCATTAGAGGCTTGGATATGCGGTCATACA
The DNA here is from genome assembly GCA_016106625.1 of Dracogyra subfuscus. Taxonomy (NCBI): domain Eukaryota; kingdom Metazoa; phylum Mollusca; class Gastropoda; order Neomphalida; family Peltospiridae; genus Dracogyra; species Dracogyra subfuscus. Next base: position 8,510 of record JAECMU010120649.1, read on the forward strand.
GGAAGCCGACAGGAAATGAGCCGCAGGTATAACCGGCCGACATGGCCGTGATGAAGAGTGACGACTGCTGTGTGTCCGTGGCTGTGATGATCTGGAGGTCCAGCAAGGATGGACCGCGCTGGCCACCCACAACACCCTGCAGATACAAAAATACTGTACACATTTATCCTACTGACGATATATTGGGTATGTCTGTTGATTTCAATACACAAAACGAAAAATTACAGGGATCCGTTTTATGAACCAATCTTAACGCCAAGATCACCTTAAGTGTATATAGTAGTTATGTACTTCTGGTGATCTGTGAATTAAAATCGCTTTGTAAAATGGATCAAATATGGGGTAAAAAGAAATCAAACAAAATGGATATTTTCCTCACAATTTTGTGAGGAGGAGAAAAACCATCGGTAACGTTTTACTCCGCTGATGGTAGTACTAAACCAAATAACTTCCGGCTGGTTCAAAATTTGAGGTGCACCAAACTTTTTGATAGAGAAGTAAACACAACAAGTCCTATGATTGGTTATAAAGGTGAGTAAACTTGATACAGCCACATTGGATACTCCTACGAGTAAACCGACAAGCAGTATTTCATATGCATTTTCCCCATAGACAGGACAGTACATACCACAATTTTTATGTACATGTCAGGAAACACTGGTTGGGATTAGGGAAAAATGAGAGTGCATAAAAGACAAGTGAACACTCCACCAAATGAGCTAAATCGTACACCATGAATAAATGGAAATATGGGTGGGTGGGTGGATAGATTTAACTGCTGAAGTATCCTTGTATTTGTATTTTCTGTGAAGATAGATTGTTGTTTTGGAGGTGGGGGGATGGAAGGATTGCACAGTAAAAACCCTCTAAACTAGAACCTCAACAAACCAGATTTCCCTAAAAACTGGACGTTTTTCACAGTCCCCTGTAAACCAGATACCCCTAGAAACTAGACTTTTTTACTTTGATCCCGGGTGTCGCTGTAAGATACTACTCACAAGTGTCAAGAATGCAAAACAGATTGACATGGTATGAAAGATGTTCTTCCTGTATTCAGCTTCTCTCATGTTTTCTCGGAAACATTTATTCACTTTGATATCTGTGTGATCATTATTTATGTCCACTGGTGTGCTGCAGGCGTCCACTGGTGTGCTGCAGGCATCCACTGGTGTGCTACAGGAGTCCACTGGTATGCAGGTGTCCACTGGTGTGCAGGTGTCACTGCATGCATCCACATCTTGCATCTCTAAAACTTCCCTAGTGTCAGAGTCTGGTATAACTACTGGTAGGTCTTTTGTGCAGTTCTTGTGGTGGGAGACCATTCCTGTAAAAGTTTAAACATGACAGCATGTCTCAATTATGTAACATGAAGAAGAATGATACACTGATTAAATTAATCCATTTTTAAAATTCAAAATATCAGGATGTTTCTTAGAAGAAGGTGCAATTCATAAATGGGATACTTGTAGTAAGTATATCCTTTTTATTTGTGTGCAGGCAGCATAGCCCAGTGGTACAGTGCCCGCCTGATGCGCGGTCGATCTAGGATCGATCCCCATCAGCTAACCACTGGGGTTTTTCTCGACATAACCATATGTCCGACGCCGATATAGCCGTAATTATAATGTGTTGAGTGCATGTTAAAAAATAATAATAATAAAAAATATATATATATATATTTGTGATGGAAATGGGTGTGTGCAGTGGTAGTCGGCACACACAAAAACACACACATGTATGCATACAGACACACACAAACACCCCCCATGACTGGTATATCAAAGGCCATGGTATGTGCTGCCTTGTCTGTGCAAAAGTACATATGGAAATATGTAGCAGGTTTCATCTGAGATTCTATGTCAGAATTACTAAATATTTGACATCCAACAGCCTATGATTAATAAATCAATGTGTTCTAGTGGTGTCGTTATGCATAACAAACTTTGAACTTCTACAAATTGAAATAAATATTCTGGAGTATCTTAAATTGTGGAACGTGTATATCCAGGTGGATCCAATATACTATGAGACCTTTAAGGCCAGATACATAGAAAAAGGAGGAAATGTTTTATTTAACGACACATTCAACACATTTTATTTACGGTTATATGGCATTGGACATAAGGTTATGGACCACAGAGATATTGAGGGAAACCCGCTGTTGCCACTTTATAGGCTACTTTTCTTTCTTCTTTTTTTGATTACCAGCAAGGGATCTTTCATATGCACCACCTTGCAGACAGAATAACACATACCACGGCCTATGATATACCAGTTGTGGTGCACTGGCTGGAGCGAATAATGGCCCAATGAGCCCACAGTCACTTTACCACTGGGCTATGTCCTACCCCAGATACATAGTGTGTTGGTTATCACTGACAATACATTGCTCAAACATGACACCATATTACAAAGTTCAGTGTTTGATATGAACAGCACTTAGTATTTTAGTTTTCTATACTGGCCTTTAGAATGTGGCAAAGTGTGTACCTGCTAAGTGGTACACAGCTAGGGCCACACTTAGCCTACTGGGAAAAGTGGGTGGGTGGGTGTGTTGGGGGGGGGGGGGGTGCTCTCAATATCTTAAGATCCAATCTACTGGTATACATATCATAGAAATTGGAATATTATATTATTCATTATAACAAGTGACTGCATAATACAGGTCACTTTGTACTAAAGTGGGTAATTGGTTGCTTTAAAGAGGTTAACACCAGATCAGGTTTCATTACTACATTAGGGAATACATTTTGTATTGAATATTATTATTTATAAGTAAATAAAATGTGACAAACTAAGTACATTTTCATTTATTTTTCTTTCTTAATCACATACCACATGTCAAATTTTAAAGGATAGCGCATCACTTATATTTCAGTATAACTGGCAACATCGGTGGACCCACATGGGTAAACAAGATGTGCAATAATTCCATTAACAAGAGGTGCTCCAATAAGAGAGGCTTGGCTTAGAACAGAATAAAACCAATGGCGCTTTCCCTAATAACCACGTTACGAAATGTTGATGTTTGGAAAAGACAACTGCTTCAGTTACTTTGGCGTATAAACGTACCTTTTTCTACTAAATCTAATTTAACAAAACCAAAGGTACGTTTTAAGATACGATTCACAAGTTTGTTTTGTTATGATTCGTTGTGATTACGTTGTTAACGTTAACGCCGAAACCGTTACCGGTTGCGGGGTAAATTCGTAGTCGCTTCGCATTCACAAAACGATAATTCATTAGTAGTGCAAGTTCTAGTAACACCCTAAAACCGAATACCAGCAGAATAAAGTTATATGCTTATACAAGCAATTTAAAAGTTTATAATTAACACATACGTTGTAGGTTAACGGTAAAACATACCTGTCAAGAAAACTGAAAACCGGTTCTTGATCGGCTGCCTGTACTGAGGTCCTACAGAACACCGAAGTATACAGCAATTGGCTGAAATATACTCTTGACTTGGGCTATAGATAACTTATTGACTTATGAATAACATTATACACCTCTTGTTGTATATTATAGCATATAAAAGCTCTCCTTTGAACTGTTAATGTGTATCATTAAATGTTCAGATATGACCATGTGTATTTACTAAGGGCACAAATAGGATCTAAAATATGGCACGTAGGGTGGTGGTGTTAAAGCAGGCTCGTAGAAATATGGTGTGCTAACAAAACATATGGCCTGCTAGAAATGAAACAACACACAGTAACTGAGTGAGTGAATAATTTGGAGCAGGTGGTGGGAAAATTAGGACCTCTGAGATGTATTTTAGAGCCAGTTCATTATAAAATTAAAATATAACGGAATGACAAGCTCAGCCAAATAGAAGATGAGATGATCTTGAAACATAATCTGTGATTTTGTTTTAAATTTTAGCTGGTGAATTTTTATTTTACCTGCTAGATATAAAAAAGATGTACTGCTTTTTGCAGCCTGCAGCTATTTTATTAAATTCTTAAGCACAGCATTTAACATAGCTTCTGCTGCTTTATTGGTAGGAGTCACCTGTTACCTATCTTGATCGGGCTGCTGGTGCTCTCTTGCACCTGCCAGTACGGGCGGTCCCTCCTTCCTCCCCCACCCACCAGCTTTATGTCTTGGACAAAAGAGCTTGCTCTGCAAGCTCTTGTGCCCACGACACGTGTGCGCTACAACAGCTTGTTTTGAATGTGCACGTTTAAACCCTTTGATTGATTGATTGATTGGTAGGAGTATGGTAGTCTTTGTGGCATTAGCAGGATTCCTTTCTTTCGACCAAATCTTAAAATAACCATCTGTGAAGTAACCAAAGTTTTAAAATGTTTAATTTATTAGAAGAAGGGACAGAAAGTATACATTTGTTAAAAGAAAACTAATTTAATAAAGATAATTGCAATAATGTTTTAGTCTATACTGCTACTGACATATTTATGTAACATGTATGTATTCAGATTTTCATAGTTTTATTATCCTGACATTAATTAATATTGAATTAATTTTTTTCCTGATTATTAGCGGAAGAGAAAATTTATAGATTCTCTGCGTGTGTATGTGAGAGGGGGAGCCGGAGGTCAGGGTCTGCCTAGGTACGGTGGTATCGGTGGCGACGGTGGGAGTGTGTCGGTGATAGCTAGGAAGGACATCACTCTTATTGACGTAGCGAAGCGCAATGAGAAGAAAAGATACATCGCTGGCACAGGAGCAAACAGCAGGTACATTGTGCATACACTATACAGGAGTATGCATGCCTCTCACAGTTTATTTTGATTGCAGTGCCTTAATTATCTTTGAAAGTAGGAGGCTTGTGAGAACAGTAATTACTGAACCCACTGCAGTATATAATTCAGGACTTTATATTGCAAAGTCGAGGCAATAAACGTTGTGCTAAAAATACATATGCTCAAGTTAAGTACAAACATGCCGACCTCAAATCATTTCACGTCAAAACAATTGAAATGTTAAGTTTAATCCAATTAAAATAACATGAAATACATTTCTGAATATTGACAACTCTCCAGCAGCTGTTAATGACAGCACTAAACTAAACCAACCCAGAACAAATTAAAGTCCCTGTTGTGCACAAATTATTGAGATCTGAAGCCCTGTAAACATGAAATTTGAAAAATAAGAAAAACAATTACCTGCACCAAATAAGCATATGGTCTCCCATGTTTATACGGGTGTGTGGGATCCGGAGGCTGTTTTTTGCCTGAATTAATCGAAAATGCCCGAATATGGATAACCACATTTATTCACATTTGCATTACTGCCAAACAACTATATATAGTGTTGCAAATGAATTGCTACTAATTTGTACATAGATTACAACTAATTTGTGGGTAGACTATTGGAAATACATGGTGAAAAGGTCTTATTTGGCCCAAATTGAAGATTTGTTCCGGCACTAGGGATCAG
>JAECMU010120650.1:0-13323 GCA_016106625.1 Dracogyra subfuscus
GAGGTCGAGGTAATTTTGCAGGGGGGAGGTCGAGGTGTCTGGATATGACTAGCACTTTAATTAATGTATGTGTTTCAGGAGTGAAATCATTTTCCCTTGTCACAAGCTTAGTGAGTGACAGCTATAAACTTTTTCATGAGTTTGCTGCAATATTTTAAGATGTTATCGACTAATAAAATATTTCTACGATTAAACTTACATATTAAATATATTTTCTTATTTACAATATTAGTTGCTCAATATTAAACGTGTTTCTGGTCATTCTAATATTTATACTAGGCTAATTTTCATTTTATTTCCTAAAAAATATTTTGTTGTATGTACGAAATTGTTTGAAGACAAAATTCAGTTTGAGCTTCTTACAAATATTAGGATGACCAGAAACACATTGAATATACAGATACTGATATTCTAAACAAGAAAATAGATTTAATATGTAAGTTTAATCGTTTTAATATTTTATTAGTCGGAAACATCTTACAATACAACAAAGTCGGGAATGTCCCTTTAAGTCAAGTTTATTACAGTATTCTATTTATTACCTCAGTTGGGTTTTCCTCTACAAGCGTTTTATTTTAATATCCGTAAGTATACAAAGATAATACACAATTTATATAATCTACTTTACACTTTGTTCTTAGCACTGGTAATTGCTCAAATATTTTTAGAGATAATTTTCAAAAACAAAAGTTCTATTTATTCTGTTTAAAAATTTATAACGAAATGCATTAAAATTAAATTTTATTACAAAATTTAACAACAATAACAAATAGGTGTACGTACAAACTCTTTCAATTATGCAGTATAATTTCTTATGTTTACCAAATCATGATGGTGTCATATTTAGTACTTGTTATTGATTTTTTTAACATCAAATCATTCAGAAATATTGTACGTTTCACCTATAATGATTTCTCAGTATGATTTTTATTTTCCCAGTTAAGAGTTCTCGCTGGGGTCTGCCATACTGAACTTCACTCAGCATTCACTTAGGTGCTCAAATCCAGAACGATAAACGTGTGTGTGTGTGTGTGTGTGTGGTTGATTAACCACTCCATCTACATCCTTTATATGGGTGAACAAACATAAAACATCTGTACACCTCCATTTTGTTAGAATATTACACCAACGCACAAGCCATTATGAATGGTAGTCTATTCTAAACAGTTCACACAGGTAAAAGAACCTTTCTCAAGGCAGTGACACTTGATGGTACAGTAACCCTATACAGTCATACACACTACTGTATTTGCTTTAACATTCATAACTTGAAAACTGTCACATTCACACATGGTGCCGACACTATTTTATCTGACACTACTGTGAAAAGTGGATTAAACACAGACCCACTTAAATTACTGGTTGTGTAGACATGCAAGTTAAAACATCGGCATAAAGCAGAGAGGTTAAATTACTGGTTATGTGGATCTCAATGTGCATGTCAACACTATAGACTATGGAAATGTACTGTATATAATATAACTTGCATAATGTACATATCATATGTACATTATGTAAGTTACATTACATACAGTAATTGACTATGAAAGTGTAAATGTTAAAATACAATTGTGTATTTATTCAAACCTTTTCATGTACAATATATAGTATAATTTGCTATGTAAATAATCTTCATATAACAAATTTTAAAGTGCTACTAATAATGATGATAACGATAATGATGATGATGATGATATACATACTTACATAACCAATGCTTATACATGTATTTAACTAGGTTTCACAGTAATGTTTTAATATGGCAGATGGTATCTCCATTAATTGTTGCTAAAATGTTGTTAAGTTCACAAACATGACTCCAAGGAGCTACTTCTATCTTACATTAAAGTGTACCAGCCTCGGTGGCGTCATGGTTAGGTCATCGGTCTACAGGCTGGTAGGTACTGGGTTCGGATCCCAGTCGAGGCATGATATTTTTAATCCAGATACCGACTCCAAACCCTGAGTGAGTGCTCAGCAAGGCTCAATGAGTAGGTGTAAACCACTTGCACTGATCAGTGATCCATAACTGGTTCAACAAAGGTCATAGTTTGTGCTATCCTGCCTTAAGATCCCTTGCTGTTCATCGACATAAGAGTAGCCATGAAGTGGCAACAGCGGGTTTCCTCTCAAAATCTGTGTGGTCCTTATCCATATGTCTGACGCCATATAACCGTAAATAATATGTGTTGAATAAAACATTTCTTTCTTTCTATTTTTTTTACATTAAAGTATCTTAACTTAAATGTGAATATAATAGTTACATTCAGAAAACACAAAAATACTATCTACTGTAATTTCATGCATATAGCCTGCTGCACCAGATAAACCGCATTAGGTAATAAATGGTTATTGAGTAAAACAGATGATCAGATAGCCCACTCGAACATAGCCCACAGTAGCTTGGGCAGTTAACACCTCATGATGAAAACACCAGCCATTGTCAGCCACTTGCCTTGTTATAACTGTATAACCTGCAGCAGCAAATATAAGCAGCAGGGGAGAATTTTAATGTTTTAAAACATATAGCCCGTACACTACACTGGTGAAATTGTGGTACATGTAACTAATCTACAAAGTGCTAAATATCTATAGATAAATGCACGAAGTGGTGATAGTAACCAGTGCACAATTTGGGTTTAAAAATTAAAGTGCATATGGACACTCTGTTTACAGGTTTAGTGAGCCTGACATCAATCCATGACAGCAAGACTTACCCACATGCTCATTTCAATGATTTCAACATTCATCTTGGGACATTATTTTATTATAACATATAACTACAGTTTAGTAGAACAATTTTTTTGTTTAGCTAATGGGTTTTCATTACCCCCTAATTTTTAATCAGAATTGTTCTAATTTTATTTTGTTGCCATCACAAGAATTCATCTCATTCCAAAAGAAACAAATTCAGGACCATATGGAACATCATGCATGGCCATTTATTAACAGAAGTTGTTCAGCAATCACTGCACCTGAAATAGGCAATTAATCAGCCATGCAATCTATTCCCTTTATTTTTCCTGTCTGTTTCACTATCAGGGTTGCTTAATATTATAGGCATGCAAACTGGTCAATATCAATTTGAAAACAGTAAAGACTTTTAAAAATATTAAACATGTACATTACTTTGACCAGTTTTAAGGAGGCCATGGGACACAAATGCTATTAACTCCAATGTGATTTTTGCCAGTATCAGGTTTGCTGACCATGACAACCCATTTAAAGACAGGTGCAAAACTAAGTACGAGTACACTATTACAAAGGTGTGATGGATTAAGCCCGATCACAGAATCCATTGAAATGTTCTCCTGTTCTATATAACAAGTACGTATGGACGCTATTTTTAACTACTTCAAATAAATGTGGCTATGTCAAACAGTACAGTCATCTATAGCAAAAACATGCATCTAATCCTCATATTTTAAACATGTGTGTCAAAAATACAATACTCTGGATACTTAATATTAAATTACATGCCGAGGCATTAGAAAAGAAATAAACTTTAATTTCATGCTAAAACATGTTGTCCTTCTTTTTCACCTTGAATTCCCATCTTTCAAAAAAAGGAGCTCCACTGATTTATTTTTGTTAATGCATTACCCGTTTTGTAAAATTTTGTTTAAGACATAACATAATTAAGTTTCAGACAGAAAACAGAAGGTATGTTTGTTATCAAACATGTTGTAAATTGAACTCTTGGCTTAAAGAATAAAGAAATCAAAGCTGCCACATAGATTACTCTTACTTATCCAGGCTGCAAAATGACTGGGTTCGCGTCGCAAAATGCGATGCATAATCTTTCGATTGCAATGCAATATTCTAACAATGATTAGCATTTTGCGATGCATATTTTTTGCAGCCAAACTGAATTAGCGCCTAGCCTAGTTTTCCGTGGTTTTATAAGTGGCGCCACGGGCCTCAATTTGCGATAAAAATCTGTTGAGATCGTGGGTGAAAACATGATTTGCCAATGATAAAACATGGTTGGCTTTAAAAAAAATAAAAAAATCTTGATCAACCACCTGTATGTGTGTGCCAGTATTTTGATTAGAAAATACTGTTGAACATGCAGAGGTGTAAGGTCCGACGTTTTGACAAGAAGAGTGACGTAGCACTGTACGGTACTAGTTTCTACGTCATCAGGATAACTTAATTTGCGAGCGACCATGACCTTGATGCCTATATAGAAACTAACAGCAAATAAAATTCCACCAAACGTTTTCATAAGCGACCAATCAACAACCTAATTTAGGCTAAAAGATATATTGGTTTAAAAATCGGTAGATTAGAACGTTACTTCTTTCATCGATCGAAAACATTCTATTTTTAGGTTGATTCGCTGTGTCGATCGGGTTTGCCCGTAAACATCAATTAGAATAAGGTAGATGACCAAGTGTGACCACTGGTGATTATTATTTCTGACATATATTGTTGTTCAACTAAACAAGTAATAGTGATGGTCAATCACATGATGGTCAATCACATGTACTTTTTTTATTTATTATTTCGTGTTAAGCACAATACAATTGTAAGTCTGTAAATTCAATAAAAACAAGCATTTTTAATGAAAAGAATGTGTTTTATTAACTTTTACTTATTTTATAAAAGTGCTAATCAAAATTCAGTAGTTGCTATTCAATTCTTCATCCAGTAGGAAAAACTGCTAATCAAAATTTTAAAAACAAATTGCACCCTGCTCATTATCAGCAACATGTCGTTTATAGCATGTCCTTTCCTCCACATATACACACTATATAGCTTTTGATATACCAATCATGGACAACTGATTGTAACGGCTAGGATTAAAAACTATGTCATGTCCACATAAGAGTTTCGATCCTACAATCTGTCACCCCTTAGGCATGTATTCTTGCATTAAATTATATTCCACTCCAAGCTATAATGAAGAGCTCTGTTAAGAAACATGTAAGCTGTTATGTCCATAATGATGATGATCAGAATTATTTCTTAGGCCGAGATATTAATTCCGGAAACAGTTCTGGCATGTTCTGCTAATTCCAAACCCGGATACTAAACAGGATAAATGTAATTCACTATAAATGATGGGTGTTATGACACTCACATGCCTGACACCTGGCAGCAGCAATATTAAATTTGTGTCAGTATCAGATTCTTGCAATTATCATATATTATCTAACGGATCATCCTGCATCATGGTCAATCTGGGACAGTTATAACAGCTACTGGCATGCATGTAAGAGTGTGGTGGTACAGAGGTGCTTGCATCATATAGATCAAACAACCTCAGTGGATTCATTCTCGGATTAGGTATCTTTTAATCAAATTGACACACAGCTTTCTCATTACTAGGAAATGCGTGAAGACTAAATTTATCGGCTTTTGTATTGCTACAGCCTCCACAACACACAGTTTAACCATAAACATGCAATGAACAATGGTGCAAACTATCGAAAGGAGTTCCCTTCATGACGTCATGGACCCAGTCTTATAAAAATTCCTGAAATGAATTCAGCTGGTTCTGATTTTCAGGGGAATATTTTTAAATGGAAAATATACCGGTATATAATTTTTAATTTTTTTTTCTCTCTTCTTTTTTCTAATCATATTAAATAATATGTTGATTGATATAGCTCAATACATAATACATCTGGAACAGCACTTTAAAACCTGCTTTTTGAGGATATGTAAAAAAGTCTGTTAAGATACTCATTTAAAAACATTTTATACTCGCTTTTGCTAGTTAGATACATTTTAAAACAACTTGTTGGGACATAAATTGTATTTAAAGGAAAGGAAATGTTTTATTTAACAATGCACTCAACACATTTTATTTACGGTTATATGGTGTCAGACATATGGTTAAAGACTACATAGATAGTGGAAACCCACTGTCGCCACTTCATGGGCTACTCTTTTAAATTAGCAGCAAGGGATCTTTTATACGCACCATTTCACAGACAGGGTAGTACCACGTCCTACCCAAGTGGTATTTAACGGCCACTCATGTATTTATATTATTAATAACTATACAAACATGAAACTTAATCCAATGACATACCTGCCAACTTTAATGAAAGAAAAATCCTAATAATGTGCTTGTGGCCAAGCGAAGCTTGGCAGTCCTAGGGGGTGTTTGGGGCATGCCCCCCCCCCCCCCCGAACATTTTTGAAGAACTATATTAAAAATGGTACATTTTGGAGCATTTTCTGAGGCATTTTAGGTACATTCTTGAAGTGATTTTTACCAGTTTTCATCATAAGTACTTTATATAAAATATATTTACAGTGAATGTATAACACAATCGAAGTAGATAAACATGTGTAATGTATTCATAATCCTTGAAAGCCTTTTCAAGCTACACATTTCAATGTTGGCGCTAAGGTGCAAATACACTACTTCTTAAAAAATAACTACATGTAAAATATACTGTTTTCAAATAATTTCAAAATAGTAGCCAATTGGCGATTTTAGACCTACATGTACATGTATATAGTGCAAACCTAAATTTTTAGTCAATTTTATACACTCAGCTAGTACATGTATGTAACTGCAGCTAGTACATGTATGTAACTGCTGTCACACTGCATTATAAGTTGCAGACTTGCACTTCTGTAGAAGTTCATGAGAATGACCCTTGTCATAACATGGAGTGTGCGTGGTGTCACCCATCAGTTTGGTGGTAAGCAGGCTGTTGAGCATCTTTGTTTTGGTGAATCGCATTCGTCCGCCATTTTTTAATTTGTTTTGCCAGCTTGGATGATTGATCCCACGATGAAACATGAGCGATGATTGGTCGAAATTTATTATATGTGTGACGTAACGCGCAATTGGACTAATGGATATGCATGTAATTCACTAACAGAACCAGTGTAATGTAATGGTACCCGCGGTCTACAATCGGGTCACACTTAAATGGACCGATTAAAGGACGCAGTGAACGATTTTTAGAAATGATTTTCAAAAAGTGGAATACTATCCTTATAATTCGTAGGGCGGAATGAGAAAAAAATAATTGTAATTATTCCGCCAAAATCGTAATAGTTGGCAGGTATACAATGATGAATCGATAAATTAGTTAGTGCAATATACTGTCATCTTGCCAATGTGACTTTTTTTGGTCGAGTCAAAAACATAATAAAAGTTTCATTTATGGATGGTAACATGATCAGCATACAGATATACTCTTCCCCTACTAGTAGGCCTGTATCACCAGTTCAGTAATAATGTTTGTACATTACGCCCAGTAGTAAAACACTGAATCATTGTTGTCTGATGGAACTCTAATCCCTGTGGAACTCTGGCTTTCACAATGATCAAAACATAACTCATTGGACAGATCATATATTCAGTCAAACCTGCCTACAAGGGCCATCCTGGGACCTACAAACAATTACCTTCATAAGCAAATTGCATCTGCATACAGGTTATATGCAAAATATAAACAGAAGATGCATATTTGAAGCTCCCACCTGGCTCCTATGCTGTGTTTGATCTAGATCACACACACACACATGCAAAAAAGAAAGAAAAGAAACTGGCATTTTGGAAAACATACGGTGAAATTGGTCTGCATACCTAAAAATACCACATTTACAACAGTTTTCTTCACGCATATGTAGCTCAAACAAATGCAATTTTGTGTAACCTAGTTTTTGTTCATGCATTCAAATCTAGAACACAACTTGCATGGGCATAACATGTTATTCGAAAAGGAAATGGGTTACTTGAATTTATTTTTGAGTAAGCTATAAATGGTTACAGGGATTTTCAATTCTCAAAGGACTGGTCCATTTGATTCCTCCACCCTACCCACCAAAAAAGGCAAATAATTATGTCATTAAGAGTTCATTAAAGGATCTAGTTCCATCGAATCACAATTTTGGTGAATTTATAACATGGAATGTATTGACAAATTCAATTTCAGTTTAAGTTAGTGATTTGATAAACAACAGCTTGCTGATGTCTTAGGCATACATACTGGGTACATACTTTAGCATGTCTTGTTTGTGAATAAACTTAACCAACACAGCTAGGCATGACTGTTCTTTTCAAATTCTGTGTCATCGTTAATTAATAATTGGCATTGGTGGTGTTGAGGTTTCTTTGTTTATTATCTTTATTATTATTTATAATTATGACCATTATTTTTAGGCTATAAGTAAATGTTCAGTAGAATCTCAATGGTACAACATTTTTTGACTTTACATTTTATACCATGTGCCATTTTAAAAGTAATTAAAATTGTATCATCAATGTTTAGTGTAACTGGTTTTGTTCTTTTTTACTATACAATACTGTTCAATTACTTCACATATGTATGTGTGTGTAAATGTATATGTATCTGTATGTGTATATGTGTATATATCACACACACACACACACACACACGTACATATACAGTCAGACCATGTTACAACGACCACGTTCATTCCTGGGTCACTTTGTCGTTATTATAACTTATATCAAAATTGTCCTTATATGGATGTATTAATCATCGGCTAATGGGTGTCAATAGTAGCAAGTGATCATTTATTAGCACCATCCCACAGACAGGATAACACATACCAGAGAATTTAATATACCAGTCGTGGTGCACTGGCTGGAATGAGAAATAGCCCACTGATGGTCCGTCCCACTGATAGGGATGGATCAAAGGCCATCATTAAATACTAAGTATATTATTATTAATTAAAGCATATTCACCATCAATCTAATCGATTGTTACCTACTTTGTTTACAAACTGTTAGACTTGATTGTTCCAAGTTAATCCTTTAATTGAATGATGAATGGCTTATGATCAAAATCAATACACGTCTATAGATTTAGCCAACTTTGGTAACTTGGACATCATGTGAAACTGTTGGCCCGCGACTAGATCAAGGATGCCAATTGGCTGGGTAGTGTCAACTAATCTGTGATTATGTAATGTCATTGTAAAGAGGTGCTTTTAGACGATGGGTGCATGTTTCTTCCTAATTTGCGCTGTCGCTTTTGGAAGGTGTGAATTTCGTTATAATGAACAGAATAACATTGTCTACCTTCATTCCCAACAATTTGTGGTCGTCGGATGGTATAAATGTTGTAGTAACAACGGTCGTTGGACATCCCTCTCAATCTATAAACTGTCAACCTCTTTCAAATTGGCTGACCAATCTGTTCTGAAATGTTATATATATGCAAATCACTTTAATACATAATCAGTGATATACATGTATGTAAGTGTTATGGGTCCACATATATAGGTTATTACCAGTGTTTTTCGGTATCGTCAGTATCATAATATTATATTAGAAGCATACTAGTAATACATTATTTTTATTCCTAATATATGATATTGTTGATACCAAAACAAACAAGGGCACTAATCTCTTTATCATATAATCTCAATCTTAATACAACATGTAAACTGTACAAGCCACTTTAATTCAAGTATGAAATTACTAGATACTAGTATTCAAATGTCCTAAGAATATGTGGCGCGGTGTCTTTTTGAATGGAAATGATGTCAAAGTCTGAACATTGGACAGCTTTCAGTGTAAAATTGCTATTTAAATGTTTTTATTTGATGACTATGAACAGGGAATACATTGTACAGAAAAAAATGGTGAGCAGTTGCTGCTAATAATTTTGTGATTTGATTAGCACATTTGTAAGTTATGAACAGCACAATGAATCCCTTCAGAGCCCAAGAGATTCTGTGATCTACATGTCTTTAGGATGTATTCTAAGCAATAAGATATACTGCGGAGTGTGAATAAATCATCATTTTATGTGCAAATTCAGGTTATTTTAAAAAGGACTCTGAAGCACACATTACAAATATGTGCATACTGGAAAATGGAAAAGATTGAAACTCATTTTTCTTTTTATAACATATCCACTTCTCCCTTGGGTCAATTTCGTGAATCCACGCATTTATTGTTGACAAATTAACAACCATTTTGATCCATGTTTTGCACAAGTGATGTCAGCACAAAAGTTATTTTTAGAGCACAGAAAGTTTTACCGAATACTCGTGACATCATTGAAATTTCGATTAAATACTGAATGTGACATTCTAACATTGAATTATCCATGCCGAACTTTGCCAATTGAAAGAGTGAAAAAAAAACATGGTAATTTTGCTACAACCGCAAAAACTATTAGATTATTTGGTTCGCAGTAACAGTGATCCATAGTGCGAAATGCATGACTAGCAAACTGTGATGCAAACCCCAACAAATTATTCCCTGTATGAATGCATATGTCAGTTATGGAGTGTCACCCTAGTACGTTTGTTTAAATGTCAATAAACCTAATGTCGTGACCTCAATTAATTTACATCTAATTTGCAAAGTTATTAAATTCTTAAAGTATGTGAAATGAAAAATAGACATGCAGAATATAATGAAACCGATTACACAGACACACATACAGGGACCTGTTTGAATAGATATAATTAGTATAACTATTTATCCAATAACTTACCCATGATATCCACATCATAAACCCATATGATACTTAAATAGTGTATTAACCTGGTTAATAATCATATGCAAATTTAAAGGTATATGCAAATTTGCAAGGTCTCTAGGTAAAAATGTGTTGCTGTCAATGGGTCATTAGTTTACAAGCCAACAAGAGCGGTATACTTTGGTGTAACGTTTTCATATAACATAGTTAAAATGCGTAAATCAAACTAATTCGTGCTAATCGTGATGACGTCATATTACTGATGGAGGCTATTTTAGTACTGTAATTTACTAAAAATCGAATTAAAATGTTATTTCAGAAGTGATATATGATAAATAAAATTTGCTACTGGTGTATTTTAATATGTAAAATATCAACATCGTCTAATGAATGGGTATTTGTTTAAGCAGAGCATCAACAAATACTGATTAACATAGACTCACTTGATATTTTTCACATTAACCTTCTGAGTATTGGAGGAGAGTTATCTCGCCCCATGTCATGTCAGTTGACATACTGTACACTGTATACAGTGCATTGCCCAATTCATATTTCCTGTCGTTTTGTACATAGCACTCATCGGAAATGGAAACATAATACAGAAAACAGATTACTTGACAGCATGGTGACTTCTGTTTTTGGCTAGAATTATCGCAATTGTCAACAATGGTGGCATGTCGCAGCCATTATCAGGGATCGATAACTGCTTGTGACAGCTAATTTGATGATAAATTTTATTGTTTTACCAACAACGAAAATCACTGATATTGAGAACTTTTTAGATTTTTTTTGCCTAATTTTAATCAATATTAACTGATCTAATATATCATACAAATTAGAAAAACCACAAGAACTTTATTTTATGTATTCATAAATCATTTAAGTGAATACATGTATATGTGAGTAAAAATTATAAACGCGTACTCACTCAATGTGGGTTTTGTCAAAACTTAATCCAGTAGGCTATTTAAAGGTTAAAAAACACTTGTCACAAATCATATATATATATATATATATATATGTCTACGAGACACTTGTTCATAAAATACCAAACCTAGTTTTAAAAATAAATAACCATGCAACTACCATACATGCATAAGCACTACAGTAATATGAACAGCTTCTTTATAATAGCGCTATATAGAGATATGCTAATACAAAGTACATGTACATTCCCACTTCCTTTATGTTTGCATATCAGACTATAACATTATATTCACCTCGGTTTCTAATTTCTGTGAACAACATATTGGTTTCAGCCAGCTTATTGTTCACCATACCTCTCACTCCAAACAGAATTCTTGCAGATTATTTCAGACATACCTAAAGGCTTTACACTGTTGTTTCTCTCATTTGCAGTCCCAATATTATCCATGGCTGTGATTATTTGAGCTGTGGCCTGGACACACAAACCCTACTTGTTCTCTCTCCCAGCACAACTTGAGTGGTTAACTTGTTTATAGAGCAGAAGCCTGGTTTGTGGCCTAGTGGAAGCAGTGCTGGTGTTTCTAATCTCTTAATAGGAGAATCAAAGATCTACATTCATGGCATGGCTGGATGAAGTGATGTCAGACACTGGTGTCAACAAAGCCACCAGCAAGTTCTTTAGGGGACAGATTCTAGAGGCAAAATGTTCTTTCAGATGGGCAGTACCCATGACCTTTAAATAACAAAATGGAACAATGTTTTCTCA
Organism: Dracogyra subfuscus; assembly: GCA_016106625.1. NCBI lineage: Eukaryota > Metazoa > Mollusca > Gastropoda > Neomphalida > Peltospiridae > Dracogyra > Dracogyra subfuscus. The sequence continues at coordinate 12,133 of JAECMU010120650.1, forward strand.
TCAAATTGTGCCATGTCTCTATGGGATTAACTTAACTGATGGACAAACAAACAGGTGCTCTGGTGGGACAGCCATGTGTGTACATTAAAATTCATTTATACTTTTGCATTTTTGCCATTTGCATGTACATGCTTATATTTACGTACTAGTGGATGACATCAGTAAAAGTGTGGGGTCATACATCAATTAGTTTTCTATGAAAGAAAGTAAGGGTGCTAAAATTTTAAAACGTAAAATAGGATATACAGTATACCCTAGATTTATTTCCCCCCGATTTAATGCCAACTTTCTTCCAAGTACCGTTTGTTTTCTTGGTTAATTCCCTCTATTTAGCACCATCCTCCGCCACACAAGTTTTTGAACAAACTGCATTTTAGATGTTACAGTCTCCTCAATTGTATCACCCGTGCTCTAATTAGCTGTAATCAAGCGGCTCAACAGGAGTACATTGGCCATAATTAAGCTCTACAGGAGTTGTTAATCGAGGTTATACTGTATATCAATATTCAGTTCAATCCCGCCTATAAGCATGCTCAAACATGTATGATGGAGGTTAGAATAAGTGCACACCTAAGTGAGATGATGTAAATCCACTAATTCACCATTTCTCTCACTAGTAAGTAATCATTAACCTCTCTCTTGTAGACACAACCCAGACTGCCGACAGGACAACATGCTAGAATGTTTACCAGGATGTATACAGACTTCACATACATCGTTTTCGCTTCCTATTTATTATACAAGTTTATTTTGCGTAAGAATATATACCACCAGACTGACTGCGTAGTGATCGAGTTGTCTGTTCTTGTGAAAAATAAATGAGTGCAATAAACAGTCAGTGAAAACAATGTATGCGAGGTTTTTATTTATTACATACCTTTTTTCATTTTTGACAAAAAACGGTTTTTAATTTAACATCATTACTACAATGTCTTAAATCTATTAATCAATCCCCCTTTCATGGATTTTCTTAACGTTAAGAATCTTACTCTGCTGTAATCTGGTGTAATATTTCAAATATGATGTGACATAATTTGTAAATCAGACATGACGTCAGTAATAAAAAGGCACCAATGCCAGTAAATATAAAAAGGGAATTCCCCATTTACAAGTTCAGGTCCAGACTGCACATATACTAGCGGAAAAAAGTTCCTGTGCATTACTAAAAGTGGTGTGATTTTCTTATTTGTA